>JABASI010002508.1:0-19473 GCA_019776505.1 Tomocerus nigrus
AATCGAAGTACGACCAGCTAGCAGGGAGTCCGAGGACACTCCACCATTCTGAGCTGACTTGCTTATGACTTAAAACGGTTAGTTTTAATATACTTCCTATAGTATACCCCAGTCACCCCAAGTCTATGAGTCTCTGCGACCCACTTCACTACTACTTATAATAGTTACAATAGGCACGCATTCAATATTAGCTGTATCAACATAAGAAAGATACTTTGTAAACACAAAGCGTAAACTTATAATATACACTACTCTTACCTAATAGTTTTAGTTAGCATACTATAGCCTCATCTGTTACACTTTAAACTAAAAATATACGAAGGACCCTACTATGCACCCTACAGAGATGTATAGTAGACTGTGGCATGGCATAATCAATATTTCACTTGGTTAGGAGCTACAGTGAATTCGAGATGCTCACTCATGTCTAAATTAATAGATTTCAATTCAACATTTCGTTATTTGCTTGTCACTCTGTTCTGTTCCGTTTAGATTCAGATGCAGCGAGAAGAGAGCCATTTTCTCCTCTAGCATTGACATCCCGTTATATATTTGTCTAAGGACAAGCCATTTCATATTTCCACACTAAACTTCAAACTTCAGTCAGCTCCCTGGAAATAGTGTGGACGTGGAAATGGAAATTCCAACGCCCGAAAGTAAATACTACGTTAGAATATAATTTGACTTTCAACTCCACTCAACATTCACAGATTCACGGAACGATGCACATATAGCACATCCAGAGAGAGAGACAAATGTGAATAGGTAGATAGAGTCAAGTGAATACAATATTGCATCTCTGCTCAGCTTTATCTTTCCGACTCCTCTCTCTCTCTCTCTCTCTCTCTCTCTCTCAATACTAGCCCTGCCTGCCTGAGACTCTCCATCTATCTAAATCCCTTCTGTGTACATATTTCTAGCATAAGTATAATGTGTGAACACTTATGAGAGATGCAAGCGAGAGCTCTGAATTATACAATACATACGAGACATGAGCCACTATAAACTTCTTTCAATAATGCATAATATTTACTTACATTATCATATATGTATATAACTAGAGCTGGTAGAGAGCTTCTCTGTAAAAGACAAAATCTACTTCACTATTTTTTTCAGATTCAAGAGACGGAGTAGTTTCGGATGAAAAGCTGTTGCCAACATTGGACTGTCACTGTAGTGTAATAAAATATAATACAAACCTAATTGCAAGTATTTATGTTCATTCTAACATCTTATGCTCTAACTCTTCCCTTTTATATCTTATATACAGTGTAAACTATAAACAACATTTCATTTACAGTCGACACAGAGAGACGAGAGAAAACTAATTTTAACATTACAGAGACGACACTTTCTCCGCTTTCCCTCTCCTCTACGTATGTGTATATAAACAAACTGCTTTCATCCTTTCCCCAATTTAAGATTTCCCCATTTTTACATAAAAAGGGAAAGGTTGTTTAATGCACGCGGAGAAAAAGTAGAAAGAGCGACTAATTTTAATCATTTTTGCTGTGTCATGTCTCCGTCAACTTTTAAGAGCCCACAGGCACAACTTTCCTCAAACAAGTTACCTTTCCATCAGTCTTAAGTGGTATAAAAGGGAAAACTTTTACTTTGCTTGCTAGAATAGATCCTTACTACAAGTACAGATAGAATGATATATCCAGACGAGAGATGCATGAGCACATACACCACAATATAAAGGATCTCTTATAGTAAATCTCCATAATTCTATCTAACCATCTGTTCCTTTGATATCTTATACTGTAATTATTGTAGGTGCTTAGGATCACTTTATATCTTCAATGGAAATTATGGTCAATATACAGACATCAAATATGCACGCTCATTTAGGCACTCTTCCTAGATATTCTTTGAATTTCTTTTAAAAATAGACTGTCTCTTCACTATAGCTAGTTAAGATTTTTTCGCCAAGCACTTACCATTGTTAGGCTGCTCATTATCCACACTGTCCTTGGAATCATCTTTAGAGAGTAAATGCGGCGACTCTCCATTTTCTGGAAGAACAGTTTTGCTCATTTTCTTTTGCGGATTCTTATTGTGATGATGATGCTTCTTCTTATTCTTGATGATGATCCTCCGTTTGATGCTTGACGGCGGTGGAAGAGTACAACCTGCTTCCAACTAGCATTTACCACACATCATTGTAGTTAAGTTCACTTCATCAAGGTGTATTCAGTATTCTATATTTTAATAGCCCTATCTCTCCTTCATCTTACACCAACGCACATACTTGCTTATTTTACTTAGTCTAAAATGAACCTTTGCTCTTCTTAAAGGAAAGACATTTGCGCATTACAGATTCCGCTCACGTACGTACATTATAAAACAATACTTACTTATTCCTCGATGTTAAAACATTAAAGAATTCCCATAGTCCCTTAAGACAGGAGCAGCCGTATGAATCATTTGTCTAACCAGTTTAGCTAACAATATAAATATAATAATAGTCTTTCTACTCTAAAGGATAACTTTTATCACATCATAGGCATCGCTCCTAGAATACAGATATAAGCACATAAATAAAACAGCTTCCTATCTACACGAGTCCCCATGCATTTTTCAACATTGGCAAAGGACGGCTATTTAGATAGCATAATAAAATTCCACCTAGGAATTGAGTCCATAATAAATAGTATCATTAATGCACCACTCTTGCAATGTGCTTTCCTCGCTTCTAGTTTGCATAGGATGTTGATTGGGAGTTGACTATTTGGAGAAAGCATGCAGGATAAAATAAATACCTTAGAGGGCTGTTGTTTCAATACTTAAAAGCTTACGTTTATAAACAGAGTCTAGAAATACATAGAGCTCTCTAATCTCTCTTCATCAGTGAATCAATATGCATTTAATATGCAATCCTTTAAATCTCCCCGACTGTACTTATCCAACACAACTCGGCTCTATCCATGCATACAACGTAACATAATTCTCTCCTTTACTTTGTAAACCAGATAGAGTATGAATATAGCTACGCTATTCTTTATGACGTCTGTAAACTTCAAATCAGGAATAATTACATATCTATTATAGCTAAATATATACACTAAACAGCTTCGTTATTTTGTATTTTTGTTACTAGAAATATTTATACGGGGAAACAGACAATTTGATATTGTGCCCTGCAATATTCTAATATGCAAAATTCACAGAACTGACAGATGTGGAATCTACATACTCTTATATACCTATGCATGTAATGAATAGCAATGACAATGATTCAATATCATATACGACTACTTACTTGCCTGACGGCAAAGAACTGAATAGCCTTCAAACAATATACAACAGAATACACATTACACAATTTGCATGCATGCACGTGGAAAATCAGCTTAGGGGCAAAATGAAATTACTTAGTAGGCAATTTGTAATCCTAGTGGCCAGGCCACTGACGAATGAAAACGTTAATTTATAATGCAATATACCTATCTGTCTCTCTACATCAGCATCCTTATCCATCCTACGTCCGTACGTAGACACAAGGGACAGATGCAACTATGTACAGGAGATAAAAACTCTGGGATATGACAGCAAAAACACATTACGGACATTAAGCAGAAATGCTGGTAATTCCTTAGAGCACTATCTAATCCTATATATACATAGTAAATACTTAGCGAGGAATAACCAAATCCAGAGACGGATATCTGCAGTAGTTATAGTACAGAGCTAATAAAAAGTGAATTGATTACCGGGTAAGCGTCAAGTGGAGCGTCGAGGAGCAAAGGTCCAAAAATCTCTCGGCAGTACTGGGCTATTTTGGCTTGTTGTTTCGGGTTGCAATGATTTTCGAAAGAGAGGATCACAGGGTAGTCTGAAGTTTTAAATGCACTCTCTGCTATTGCTTCTATCACGTCCTGCCAACCACAAGAAAGCAAGTGTCATGTCATCATTAATCATTTATCTAAAACTCGACTCATTTCTCATTGCATTGCATTAATCAAATTGTCTCACCCTGTACTGCAGTCAACCAACCAACCTACAAATACTTGAAATACTCTCTACCAAGTTCTTTCGACGTAAAATTATTTTCTTTACCATTTTACGCATACATAAATATAAAGTATTATATGTTAAACTGATAAGTATATTTGTATTGTAGTAGATTTCAGCACGTACACTGCTTATAGTCTCTATAAGTTTTTCTATAGCTTCAGAAATACTAATTTCAGCATTATATTTATGTCATAACATAGTTACAGATCAAGTATAGAAACGATAAGCCACAGTATATGTATAGATTTTATATATTCTAAACATTCAGAGAGAGAGACTATTATTTTTTACTGTGCACTATGCACACATTTATCTTACCAGTCACTTCTCTACAACTTCGCTCAATAATAAAATATTTCCCTGGCCATGTAACAAACTACACTTTACGCACTTCTCAACCGCATCACTTTGAATGCCGAGTGAGTGTAAAGATATTATTATGTTGTTTATGAGACTTTGCTTTATAGTAGAACAATAATGCAATTCATGCTTTATGCCTCCCTGCAATTATATCTTTCGCTACATTCTCATAATATTATGTAACATAATCATTAGCACTATTAGCACGACATTGTGTTCTACAAGGCTAACATCATTAAGCCAGTAATAAAATAATAGATTATCTCATTATCTTGCATAACACCATATATCATCTTCCCTTGCCTTTTCACCAGGCCTTCCATCTCTATTTACGGCAAATTGCATTAACAGAGGTGTTATGTATCTTTCTGGGCAATCGTAATTCGTAATGGTAAAATAATATGCCCTTTTCTATGTGGATTTCTGCCAAAACTATAGTATTTCCATTTCAGCAGTAATTCTACGATTATCATGATCATTATTTCAAATAGACAGGAATTTCCCAGTGATTTTTGTTGTCTTGCAGAATACACTGAATTTAAATTGAAGAATTGAGGAATTTAATGTGCTCAGTGCTTACCCTGAATCCGTATAATATACTGACATACAAATTCTACATAAGATTCCTTTATATCTTATTTCATTTCCTACTACATTAATTATATGCGAAGCTTCAAAGAGAAGTATATACTATATCAGTATCTATCAGTATGTAATTACAAACACTATCTACAGTCATTATAGACACAAAATTACATTTATAATGCAACAAAGTTTTCTAAAATGTCAGGAAAGGGAAACTTAATTAACGAATTAAAGTGCGAGGCACTTTTACGCACGTACTCACTACGTTACTCAGAAACAATAAACAATTCATAATGTAGGATTACTACTCACATCTTTAAACAAAAGCGACAACGGAATGTTTAAAGTACGCCCACTTCGACATAATATGCGTTTGCAAAGTGTTTTTTAATTCTTAAAAGGACAAGGAAGTGAGGGAGCTCGTTAATTATGCATGCAACAATGGTGATTTATAATTAATAATTACTGAAAGAAGGTTAGAAAGAGCGAGGGACCCGTTTAAGGATGCATTCTCCTAATTCTCCCTTTCTTCTGCCTGTGTGTGCCACTCAAGAAAAGATGACACCCGTTTATTACTTCACATTGACGAAATAATTGATTAAGCAATTAAGGAACAAATAGGGCAAGGACTCTCTTGTTAGGCACTCGAGCCAAAGAAATTTAAAGAAATATACTAGTGACATCACATCTACAAGATATGTATAATGATATGTTTCATTTCATTCACTCCAGGGCGGAGTGCTCGACTCGACTTGGTTCATAAAATGTTATTTTTCACTCTAGTTCTCAATGCATTCACTAGTTACTTCTTGAATAGCAACTTAATCAAACAAAAACGACAGCTCTACTTTCTTATGTCGGCACAGTCTTGTGTATAATGAATGTACTGTCACTTTGAAAGTAGAAAGTGTAGCATAAAGCTAAAAATAAGTACTTTCTTATGTACGACGAAAGAGCCTGGCCTTAGTAGATGAATTAACTTCGTTATCCTGCATCACAAGTAAGTTTCTACTGAACTAAATCAAAAGTCCCTTTATATTCTGCTTAGGCGTATTTAGTTTTAATGTAACGTGTCTCTAGTAAATAATCTAGTAGAAGGCCCTACTTCCTCTCATCCTCCTCACCATTTATTCTGTATATAATATTAGATAATCCTCCTTACTGGGATTACTGCTTAGAAATAGAGACGCACAGGAATCACCGCCTGCGTATCTTTTAGACGGTCGGGAATTACCGACGCTAGCAATGGCCGGGCCGTGCAAGATGGTCCACTAACTCTGTGTATTTATGATGAAATTCTTCAGTTAATATTATAAACATTTTGTAGGTACAAGTCGAGTCTAGTCAATTATTTGTACCTAATATTGAATATAAGTGAATTTGCATTTTCTCTTTGTTTGTTTAATTTTTCATTTCAGCAAGAAAATTTAAATACAGAAAGTAGGCAGACAAGATACAAATATAAATTGACACTGCAAATAGTTATTTAATTGTTCTATCGCAAATAAACAAGACATATACTGATGAGCGCAATTTTGACGCAATACCACAGCACGGAGGTGGTAATTCCACACGGGCGTTGATTCTCGTCTCCTGTAAAGTCGCAACGCCTGTGTTTATCTGCATGCTACCGCTTACAGGTTACCCCATTTTTTAAAGTTGTGTATAAGAAAAAAGTCCTTGTAAAGCCAAAAGTTTTTGTAATAGGTAGATAGTAGATGTATCTTGACGTACGAGCAAAAAAGGGGAATCGATTGTGAAGAAACTGTTGAAATTGTAGCAGTGGAGGGCACCCCGGATGGATGGAGGTTCGTTACTCTCTACTTTAAGACAACTCTGTTAGTTTAGAAATATAAAACCACGTATAAATGAGAAAGCAGCAACATGAAATTCCAAAGAAAGAAATGAATACAAGAATTACACTCACACACAGCTTCAAATACTTCTAGCTGTGTCGTTCCAATCAGTAGTCGACTCGGGATTTATCGATCGTATTAGAATAATGAGAATAAATACTAAATTCGAGATAGCACATTAAGCTCCATACACGAACGAAAGGCGATAACCATAATTCCTGCTGCAAAAAGCCCCGTGGAATATCAAAATAAAATACAGAGCATAATTCACATTACATCTACATGCACACGTCCATATTTCAATTGGTTTTGTTTACTAAAGAAGGAACGAATGCGGAACGGCACCTATACCTAATTTCCTTTACGAAATTAGATAGACGCTATTACCGAAACTCCTATCTCTCCACTAAAACAAATTAACTGTATTTGGTAGCCAAACAGTCTGTAGTAGATTACTTCAGCTTTACTTTAGCCAAGTATTATCATTGTTTTGTTTGTTCTATTTCCGACAGGTTGAATAGATGTAGCTTTTAACATTGTTATTTGCTCACAGCTCAAAGCTAGAAAACGGTAATATCGATTGTTAAATAAAAGGTAAGAAGCTATGTCCCAAGACGGAAAAAAGTCAAAATAGAGGCACAGACACCCAAAATAAGTACAACAATAGCAACAGGGATGACCCATGATTCATTATTGCAACAGTAAAATTGTAAATAGTTTTAAATTCAAGAAAATTTATCACAGCCAAGGCAATTAATAGGCTTAGTATAGGAAGCGAGTATAGTAGAACTGAATCGTAAAAGATTACATTTAAATAGGGTAACCCATATAATTTGAAACTTGGAATCCTCATCAATAGTTTAAAGAGCTTCATAAGTGGTAACAGGTAAAAGGGAAGTGAGCCAAAGAGAAGTGATGCAGATAATACCCACTTGGTTGGATTCAGTTAGTACTAGAAGCACAACTAAAGTGAGCTAGAGGCCACTCAACCAGATCCACTCAGACGTAAAAATAGCAAAAGGTGCCAACAGATTGAATCTACGCAAACATCTATAGGTGGTTTAATAGCATGCACGAACTGATCGTTAATGTAAGCACGACGTAGTAGCTAGCACCATGTTACATACAAGAATCAAGTAGAAACAATAGAAAATGCAATAGTTTTATAAGTTTGAACAGTACAAGACAAGCACGATCGGATCTCACAGAGCTATACATAGAAAATAAAATGAGGTAAACTCTGAAATGCATCGTCGAAGGCTTCCCATTTATTATTTAGGACAAATCCCATTTACATGCAAAATTGGAAAACGAGCAAGAAGTCTACAAGGTAAAATCATCAAACCCGACGAAACCCATTTTATGTCAACGGAAGCACACGAAGAGAGTGTATTGAGGACGACATAATGACAAGAGTTAATATTAAAATCACGCAATCTTGAATGTTGACTGTCTAAACCAAAGTATAGCAAATCGAATGCAGTTACTACTATCTGCACAATAGATATATATAGTCAACTTGGATATAGAAGTTATAGAACAGCCACAAAAGTTACAAGATATTATTCTACGCTTTGTAACTAGTCACTAGTCAAACAGGGCACATTATACACGGTAGCGTGAAATGCAGCGGGGGATTGTGGGACTGCGAAATGTAAGTAGTCAGCCGCTGACGATAAGCTATGGGCAAACCTAAAAAGTCACTTTAAGTGAACATTCTTATTCTTAGATTTAGTAATGTTTTCTCAAGGTAGTAATGTTCCAGAGCACGGAGGAAAAAAGCGTAAGGTCCATAAGGTGAACGGAAAGTGGGGCAAACCAAAAGTGATTCCGCAAAGACACGAACGAGATATATTACATGCAACATTAGAGTTTCTGAGACACTGGGCCTGTCATCCCTCCAAAACTAACTAATCTTATTTTATTACAGAGCCTATGATTGATGAATGGAATAGAATAGCTGACTATTACAGATGAACTAATATTCATAAAATCCTTCCCTTATTACACACATTTTCTAAAGACTGGGAGATATGTTGGGAATGAAAGACAGACCTCGCTCCATGACAAGATGACATTATGACACTGTCAGTCATACTTTTTGAATCAAGGTGAAAATGTATTCATACTTTAAACACATTCACTTCTACACCAATTTAATTATGCTATAATGGCATTTAGATACGAAAGCACGTCATGTTAGTTATTGATCACGACTCACGAATACATCCAATAGATAACAAATATCCAAACTGTTCAAACACAATCACTTATTTTGATGAACGCCAAGAATGATAGCAAAAGCACACTTTAGGAGCAATAGGAATATGTGTTCCTTAGCGTGTTGATACATTTTGAGAACCAAAGAGCAATGAACAAAAATAGAAAAAAAAATCTATAAAACCGGAGTATGAACATTAGGACATGTATGCTGGAGCAGAATAAATAGAAGAATAGTAGCTCGAGCGTGAATTATGATTCCGTTATTCATGTAGACAGATAACAATCATCATACATTTGATCACACAATAACATATAGAGTTAGGACAGAGCCGCCACAGTTTCATACACAGCTCGAATATTATTGGGGCAACTCAGTTCTGCGCTTTCACATGTGCAATGTGGTCCAGAAAGGAATCTTCCCATAGAATTTTGGTTTTAAGTAATTATAGTAGCTCTACGTATCTGTAATAATAATATACTTATCTCTTTTGCTTCAGTAATATTTTCCTTAGAGCAGACATATGCATAAGAATGTTTTTTGTTTGTCAGTACGTCACTATGTGCTGTGCTACGTTTCACTGGTTTTCACTTGAGTGGCTAGACTCATCATTAACAAAGTACGAAATCGTTAAGGGAAAGCATCAAAGGCTCAGCAGAGCATTTACATAGAGATATGGCTGAAGTATGTTTTCAACTTATAACCCGAACAGACAGACAGAATTCGAGTATTTTCAATTTTCATCTGATGGATTTCTGTGGGCGACTACGCTAAAAAATGGAATTCAAATGAAAATCGCAACCTGTACACATTACCCAGTAGTACATAAATAGTAGTAAAGTAGATATATAGTTTATATATACAGCATATTTATATAGTCGTAGAGTCTGTTTGACGGGACAGACTAGACTGGGTCGGTTGGGATCACTCACTCACTTGAAAAGGAGTGTGGGATGCTATTATCATATATTCATTTTCATTTGGAAGGCGGTTGCTGCACGGCGATGTGTCATGTTGAACCAATTCAGTTCTATACACAAAGTGTTTGTGCTACAAAGCACAATAGTCGTATTGTGTAAATCGCTACTGGCTATGTTACAGTAAGTTTTGCACGTAGATATTATTGCTCACTACTATTTCCGTAGTCTTCCTACAAGGTAGATAGCTAGTGACTGATGTGTGTGTGTGAACTTTCCTAGGTTTGTATTTGGTGAAAGTAAATATAAATAAGGGTTCTAAACACCTTGGAGAGAGTATGAAGAATGATCGGTATGGTATATTATGGTTTGGTTGTTTGCAGTGGATGAATGCATGACAGAAGAAAGGAAAAGAGAAGTGAAGTTGAAGGTACCTTGGCAGATATGTCATCAACGAGAGTATATCCATGAACAATAATGGGCTCCTCCGTTTTCCCGTTCCAGAAATCCAGCTCGACGCATCGACATCCAGCTAACAGACATTGTCTGTACATTTCTGCCGAGCTTTTCCCAGTTAACTGATGCCCTGAAAGTCCACCAAGCAAACCAAATCAATCAATAATCTAGCATTAGCATTCAGTGCACGGATTCCACTCCGTTCCTACCCAACTTCCTCTATAGTCCCGACTCCCGACCAAGCAACTCATTCTATCTATCGCACTCTTCAAAGCCTCTTCTTTCTGTCTCTGTCTCTCTTTCCATTTCTATCTCTTTCATTCCCTTCGCTTCACGACGCTTTACGCCAGCTCTCCATTCTTCCCATAGCAAAACTCCAGAGAGAGAGAAGAGTATATATAGCTCGATCTTGCTTCCTTCATCTTCTCCTCCTCTCCATATTACAACTATAACCTCCGAGAGTCAAAATATTTCCAGCCAACACTACCATCCACCTAGTAAACGAATTTCTATTGAAAATAGTCTAGCAATCCCCACTTACAATAAGTACATCTATACATTACACGTGGATGAACATTTTGCATAGACATAATACTAAGTAGATGCATAGAATAGAAATATGAATCTCCTCTCCATTATAATATCTGCGCATTGCATACTGCATACTATTAGACACTTTCATGGAAATAGAAAGCGGCTATATTAAATACATTGAGAGAGAGAGGGAGGGAGAATGTGGCTTCCAGCTAGGTGAGATACTTTCCGTGTACACCACTTCACTTCACTTCACAATCAGCTCACTTTCTTTCCACCTACTCCCTGTAACTCTTCAGAGAGTCGTCTATACTATATACATACTTATATATGATTTAAGCCTCTCATCCTACTCTGTTTTTCACCACCAATGTCCTTAATACAAGTATCAAAAAAAAGCCACGTCGATTTACACACACGAGACGCCCAACCCAAGGCTCGAGCACCCACCAAATACACTACAAACAATAAAGTAAATAATGCAACACAAGTATAACGAGACTATGCAGCCTACATGCTAAACAAAAAGAATCTACAAACACTTGTATTTATGTAGCATTGTAAAGACTAAAGATCTCTTGTAGAAAATACTACTCTGTGCCACCCTTCTCTCATCCGCCTTTCTACTACTCTTTTCGTCTTTCACACCTTCAAAACTTCCGTCTCACTTCATCAGCATTGAGATCACGTCGGTGCACTTAACTCTAGTTTAACATACTACACAAGTACTACAACCAATCCTTCTCTATTTAACTATCTGCTGCATAACTTCACCTCCGAACAACATCCATCCACTCCACTTGGCTCCAGACCTCTTTCCCCTGCCTCACATTCTCTCTAATCGATATATCTTCAGACAAACACCAAACAATACAACAACAAGTAGAGAGATACTCCTGATAGAACCAATACTCAGGAGATAAACATCTACATAATGTTAACTTCTCGCCTAACGAGCACATGTATACAAGATATATGAACTAAAGTCAAATATCTACGAGATATCTGACACCAAATTACTTTATCAGACGCTAGGAAGAAACCTTATAAAGAAAATCCATTACAATGTAGAAAAGTAACATGCTGAAGACACACAAGTAAAGCACTTGTTTACAAAGGAGGAAATTAGTGCTGTAAAACTATTTCGGAGTCAATTTACTAAAGGCATCTCCTCACTAAAGGAAATGTATATTGCCTTGATTAAAAACAATCAGGAATTCCCAGACAGGTAATTTTCTACTTGTAAAATAAGATGATGGTAGGTATTGCTAATTGGGAGGCCAACACCTAAGCAGGTATGCATACAATCAAAATCTCTTTCTTTACTCACTGCTGCTTGGCTGATTACACCATTTCAGTAATAAATGTTAATTAGATGTGTAAGTTATGGCTTTGCTTCCTTCCCTCCGCCTTGTAGAATTAAACAGTTTGTAGCCTGAGGTCGTAACTGGCATTAACTGATGTCTTAAATTTTACTACACAGCAGTAAATATTTATAAGGTAACCTCATCGTAGCTCTTTAAGAAAATCATTCTAGGAGAATACATTTATCCTTGTGATGCTTCTTTACGATGCGGTCCTTTTTCTATACCACCATCCTCCGTCTACCATGAAATTGTTTATGCGTTTTCCTTGACGATCAATTTTATAGGATTTTCATTAGTAATAGTCAGAGTAGAGTGCAATAAATGTCCTCGGTTTCAATTGGACAAACGACAAACGCAAACATCAAGGCTGAGAAAATTGGATGCAGTTAGAGTGAGGTGACATACCTGTAAGGTAAGTGTTGTGGGAAGAATTGATGAAGTAGTGGTTAAGAGGTTGATCCATGTCATCCGAAAGGTCGAATTTCTCCATAGACACAATGGCATTGTCCTCGGAGAGAATGTATCGAAGGAATCCTTCAAGTGAAAGCATACCTCTAGAAGCATTAAACGGGTTCGGCTCGTAAGCATCGATGAGCTCTTTAGCTTTCTCGGGAGTTGTGTACGGATACAGGATTTCATTGAGTCTGGGGTCTCGCTGTTCTTTATTAATGAATTCCATAAATTGTTCTGCTGACATGAGCTTTTTCTTGTTGTACAGAGAGATCTCATCAAAAACCCGCTCTACTTCCGAGCGCACTGTCAGGTTCTTGTAGAATGTGAAGAACTCCTCGAAACCAAATTTAGATGGGCTGATCGAGTCGTTCTGTATAAGTGCAGTCATTAATTATTAATAAAACATCCCATCAATACTAAGGACCAAAGAGTACGCAAATACAATTTTCATCCCCATTTCCATCATCCACATACATTCAAATAGACTACATACATACGAGACACGTACGTACATATACAACTAAGTAAAAAGAGGTTCCATACAAAATACATTGAGTTAAACATTGAGAGAAAACTTTCCCAGTATCATTAAAGGAAATGAATACGATTACGGTCAAACTGGGAATTCAAGAAAAGTGACAGGTAAATACTAGTACACTTAAATAGATAGAAGACAGTAAGTAGATAGTGATAGATAGTATTAGTGGGTGGCACAATGGGTAGCATGGCAGACTAGAAGAGTTAGAAGAGAACAGCAGAGCAGAAGAAGAAGAAGAAGAAGAAGAAGAAGAAGAGTAGATATTTAGATGAAATAGTGAAAGAGACAGAGTGAAGTGAAAGTCGTAAAAGCTTCAGCTGAGGGCCAGCCCATGAGTATAACAGTACTAATACGTTCCATGCCAGCAAGGCCAAGCCAAAGCCATAGACGAATGGCAGAGAAGAAATAATTGCTTTTGGTAAGTCGATATGCTCGGTATGCACAATACAATACACACAGTCTGTCATTAGTTGCTGGTTTACAGAATCTTAGCTTATTTGCATTGGCATCGCACGCTAAGTAGAAATACGTGGAAGACTGTATACACATTTCACATTATGCTGTTACCTTACATGCCTACTAATTACTAGTAGGTAGGTAGATACTAAGGCTCTGCTTCAGCCCCAATTTTGCATAATAAGTACTAATTAGGTATATGAAAATTCTTTCGCCTCTGCTGTGCCTCCAATTAGTTCGAATATATAGCACAGGAAAGTTGTACAGCATTTTTAAGTACATACATTAGTGAATACAATGCAAATACCTATATACTTTGCTAGTAATATGCAAGTTCACAGTTGGCTAGAGTGCAATCGGTTTTAATGCTAATCTACTTAGTCATGAAACACATAGGTAAGTTCACGGTTTAAGAGAGGAAAACCTACATGTTAAATTATATAAGTGCTAGACAAGCGAATTAAGTACATAATAAGTATAATACATAAAAAGTCACTTTTACAAGAATTAAAAAATATGGGAAACAGCACAAAATGCAATCCCAATTTTAAGCGTCAAAATTGTTTAGTATCTACTATTGTTGAAAATTATGACTAAATAAAATTTTTTTGATGAGTTTTTCTGAAAAATTAAAATTGTTAGGACGCGCATGAACCGAACTGCCGAGATTGACCATTCTATAGAATAACTCTGCTAAAATTACAGCAAAAGAGAAAAGAGAATGCGTGTGTAATTGCAAGGGAACAATCATATCAGCTTGAGACAATGTGTTGTACTTTTAGGCTTCGAAATTGCTTTAGCGAATTTGTGAACTATAGAATGGGTGATAAGATAAGACAATGGCAAATGAGAAAACATATCCAGAAGGATAATCAACATCGAAAATGAAGACTAATGGCAAATATGTGAGAAATGAGACAAGGTCAAATCGCTATTATAATTATAGGTCAAGTGAAAGTTGAAAGAAGGTGGTATTAATATTTATGTATAGGTGTGTACGTACGTAATAAATGGATGGGGAAAATTACATTAAACAGTTATACATGAAAATTACTTAATAACAGTCTTAAAAATACGAGTATTCATTGTTTACCATTAACAGTGGTGTTTTCGCCAGTTTTTCAACGGGTTTGGGCAAGGCAGCAAGTGGCGACTACAATGTGAAGGTACGTTTAGTCATTAGGTGTTTTGGGTATGCAAAGAACAAAATACCATAATTGCCGCACAAACACAATGTCAAAATTTTGTTGAAGGCAATAATGGTTTTGTTAGTGTTAAATTGACATAATCAAAATAAACGTTAATGAATCAACATAATAAATCATATCTTCTATCATTAGTAACTATCTATAGTATATAATAAATAGTAGAGAATACTATATTTACATAATTAATGCTGCTGATAAAAACTTTCCAAACAAATCAACCGAAAATAACTGAACTGAAATAAGAAAGAACTCAAAGAACTCAATTATGATAACGTATAAGAATACTTAAATAGTATAATATAAGTATTATTGCTGTCAAAGTGAATACCTAACCTGTAAGGATCTTGACATGAGAAGGTGCACACCCAAGCTCTACATACAGATAGATACAAGATAGATCGAAACACATTCGCGACTAGACTCTAACTCGTTTAATTTCATTTTGTTGACATAATCGAGATCAAGATAGTCGGTTGATTTGACAGGAGTAGTACAAATAATACAATACATGTACAGACAAGTGACATTAATGGACAGAATCATCGTACATAGGTATTAGTATTAATATGTTGTACGCACAATGTAATAATATGAGACATGTATTATACAATTATATGGCAAAGTAATTATACCACATGTATTAATGGAATTGTTATATTATTATAAGTTGTTAGTATACATCAATAGTTGAAAGAAGATGCGTTTAAAGAATAAAACCACTTTGGTGGTGACGAGCTCACCTTTCCAGATGGAAGACCGGAGGCGTCCAGCGCCTTCTCTACTTTTTTCCGGTCCTCTTTGTTTTGTGCGAATGTCTTTATGATGTTCTTCACTGGTATTTTACCCTGCTTGTCCGTCATTATCGACAATTTGCAATGTATCTTCATCAAAAAGGACATGATGGGACTGTTTAGCTGCAACAGGTTGTAAGCTATAGACAGCAACTCATCCGCCCACATCTAAAAAAAAACCCACCCAAAGACAAATTGTAACATTTTTCTATCATGAAAACTAACTGAGCACTTAAGATAGGACATTATAGCGAATTCCTTAGGCACGACAACCATATAAGTAAAAGCAGCTTCTTCATTTTCTTACTCGTGCTTTTATCCGAAAGCCATAAATAGGAAATGGTTCTTCTTTCAATTGCAAGAAGTAGTAAAACTTGTAAAACACAACTTTGTTTACATAATATATGGCCACTGTTATGTAAAAGAATTTATGGGCCATGGACATTGATTGGCATTTACGACAATGTTTGACTAACGCGTTTTATTTTTAGCCTTTACTTTAAATGACTTGTTCATTCCCAATATTGATGGAAAACTTGTTACCTACACAGCTAAAAATTCCACTCTGTATATTATCTTGCAATGTGCATAAATTACACTTATTCTATACACTATACAAACAAAGACAGTATCAGACTTCCCGTTCTGCTTTGGTTTGGTTTGACTCAATTCAACCATCAGTTAGCTCCATCCAACTGTTTTACTGTTATTTGAAAGCGAGAGGATAAATAAACCATAGTAAAACGGATCTTACACAGTGTCGGAACCCAATAGGGGGAGGGGGCTGCTTAAAAGTTATCGCTTGTTTTGTATTTCCTTATTGTGGGTTTCAGGGTGTGGCTTTTGTCTTGATTGAATTTATAATTTTGTTTGTGTCAAAAGTTATTGTTAGGTAAACTTTTGAACCCCTCAAGCAAGGGAAAAGGAGTGGTTCGATTAAGCCCATTAATGAACTTCGACTGAGTTTTATCATGCTTTTTGATTATGAGACAGTTAAAGAATTTTGTCTCTGTCGAATGTTTTCCGGAGTACATACAAGGTAAACACGGGGCAGTACGAACGGACGCACAGTCACAGAGTCATGTTGTATTCCCATCCCAGTAGTTGCGATATAATGTACTAATAAGTGGATATGTCAACGAAATGACAAGAACAACAGGATAAAGTGACTGCGTACAAATAGCCTATTAAGCACAAATAGCCTATTATTAAATACAGAGAGGAAGTACGCATAGAAAAGATAACTTATCCGTACTTTGGCAGTTTCCTTTTTTGTACAACAAAAATTGATAAAGTTGAGATTGACAAAATCTGGGCCAGACACGATCGTCACAGTCTTTTCCTCAAGAGTGTCTTGAGATCCCATCGAGACGAGTTGTTTCAATTTTGGATCTTTCGGAATCTTGGCTCCCTTCCCTGTCCTAGTGTCACGAATTGTGGAGATGTCCAGTAAATCCACATCCTGTACGTTGTCGAATAAAAAATAACAAATTACATGATCACACCTCCTTCATAAAGACACTTTTCTCCTTCATAGCTTCCAAGAAGTTCTAAGTTGCACAATAATTGTGGCTTTATATAACAACAGTACTAGAGCGATCTATCCTATTGGATATCTTAACTATTATTTTTATTCGCCAGAGATTTCGCAATTCAAATCTAAAAGGCAAGACAGATTACCAGGTAAGGTAAAGGTTAGGTAAACAAATTGCGTATCGTACATCGTACATCATTAGAAAAACGCCTGAAGAAAACAGTGACCAAATCATTTAAAATACCATGGGTTATACTCGTTATACAATTTTGTAACTCCTTTTCCCTTCAGAATTGTAATGTCTATCAATTACACAATGTGGCATACGTATTTTGAAACCCTACAGTTTTGGTGGGGCGATTTTAGGAGCATGTTTATGTTGATAACAAGTTATTTTGTGAATACCTATCTATTATTAAATGATTATGATTGCTTTTGTAGGGCTTATTTTTGTTTTTTCTTGCAACATACATAACATCATAATCATAATAACGATGTGCTTCCTTCCTCCAGCAAAATTGCAGACAAATAGGGCATAACAATGTCATAAGTCTGCAATAAAATATCATGTTCCTTGCTCTTTATACATGCGCATAATATCTTTTATTAGTGTTGCGGATAATATATTTATCTACTTCAGTTGTACTGCGTTTTATTATGTTGAGAAAGTAAAATATACGGGCTGTACCGTGTCGTCACGCCTATCAGTGTTATATTGCAAGTTTAATGTACCTACATAAACTCATAAAATCATTGTCAAAGTGCTCTCCGAAGAAATGATGTCACACCACACTGCAACTCAGTACTTACCATCTTAGACGTGTACAAAATTTTCAGACAGTTTTAAAGGTGCTATGGTCCATTATATGATGATATATTATATAGAATGAGTGTATTAATATGTCAACTACGAACCGTTGTGTTGCATCACTTACGTAATACAAATACGACACAATCTACTGATACATCACTCACATAATGTAAGAACCCCTGATGGGCCAACACTATGCATCATAGCACAGCGACAAATCATTCCTAATCTCGTATAAAAATAACACGTACCTTATTTTGGTTGGTCCAGTATATAAAAAATCCATTTGGGTCGACTTTTAGAGTGACTGGATTCCCTACGCCCGAATCCTGAAACCAAATCATATCATTATTTGTCATGTAGTGTGTACAAGATGTCTGTGGAGACAGTGTAGCAAGTGACATTCATATCAATAAACCTGAAAATACACAACTCAAAAATATCTAAGCGCGTCACAAAATATGGGATTATTGGATGTACAAGTGCTAAGTGTTAGGAAACCAATAATGCACACACTATATACACCAACAGACATTAACACCTACAGCCACGCCTCGTAAATACATAATATTCATATATTATGTAGACATCATCCTTGTCTCATTTGTTAAGTTATAATGATTTAATGTTTTTATCAGTATTGAATAATAATCCTATAATATATTATTATGATAGGATTGTCATTCGTATATTGCTGCTTATGTCTCATTTTTTGTGCATCAGGTAATTTAGGTACTACCTTTACAAGCTATAAAATATAACGATAACGGTGTGTGTGTGTGTGCATTACCATTACCCGTTATCACAGTGAATATAAGTATTTGGGGATTTGCATTACTCTTACTGGGAAATCTGTCAATAAAATGATATCACAGATTAATAAAACAATTGTATTCAGCCAAATAAAGATAATACAAAAAAGCCCACACATAGCGTGAATAGCGTCCGATTGTTCCTTTAATTGTCAGCAGATACTGGCAGAAGCTATGTATATTTACTCGATCTCGTATTATATTTATACATACATAACCATTGTGCCTCAACTAAAATTTATAATCTAATAAATGACCATGATAAGAATAATTATTATGCATTTATTCTTTTTTCTAGCTTCATATACCCCCATTACGCTTTAAAATAATACAAGAATATACTAATTCACTGATTTTTCACCAATTAAACCAACGAAAAAATTATAAAATTGTCATTCTCTTTGTTACTAGTACCTTACGAGGCAAAAATTGCTCAACAAACGGGATCTCTACGGGACCCGCCACCCGCCTCTACGGGACCCGCCACCTGCCTCTACGGAACCCGCCACCCGCCACCACGGGACCTGCCAGCCGCCACCACGGGACCCGCCACC
>JABASI010002509.1:0-19468 GCA_019776505.1 Tomocerus nigrus
CTTTATTGATGAAGCGAGGTTTTAGGCATTTATGAAGGTGGCTACCTGAAAGTGTAAAAAATCCAAACCCTTTTGCCCCACCTTGTAGAACTCATTTCACTCATTTGTAAATGTGAACTATTAATTAAGCAAAGCTTTTAATTTTTAATGAATGCAGGTACGGACTGTGAATGCTATTGAAGTATCGGTATGCGTGGCAATAGTAAGGACACCGAGGGAAGGAAAAGTGTTCACGGAAATGCATTCGAGTTTATCTGCCAGCTTTAAAGCGCTCATCATGAGCTTCTCATTGTACTTATTGACCTTAACTCAATAAATACTTTTACTGTTGCGAATCAGTTTATAAGCCTATTATTCTGCAATGAATTCTGAATTATATTTACCGTCATTCTTTATCATGCTGCCGACCCCAATTCCTACTCTGGTTTATCTCATTTATACACATGCAATTACGCGACTATAATATCTTTCTAAGCTAGCCATGGGCTCAAGTTTCAACATGAGACAGTTTATTCTGTAAAAGTAAGTATGAATGAAGCAAACCTACTTAGGTATTTTTTATTTCGGAAATAGTGATGCCTTTGCTGTCGAACAGCCTATACTAAATACCCGTATCTAACAACATAAAACTTATCGATGGAAATAATATTTGTACATATGATATTGTTTGGTAAATATTTTAGACACTATAATATTTAATTTACCTATCTAGTTATATTTCAGATTTATTTAATTCAATTTTTTTTACTTTTATACCTTTTTTAGCTTAGGTACGCAAAAGTATATTTTGTATGCACGTTATAATACTACACTGTCAATGTTAATACTCGGTATACTCGGTAAACCGGTTTGTTATGCCAGAGAACACTGTTTAAAATTTTCTCATGGTAGCATGGCCGCAGTCCTAAAGTCCTACCTATGGATATTGAATTGTTTGTGTGTGTAATGTTCACCGGTATATATAGGTATAGTACAAAACATATTATAGTATGATATATTATTGTGTTGTGAATGATCATAAGATTGAATGACTTCCGTATTTTTTATACTGTTTAAAACACCTGTGGAAAAAGTCAGGTTCCATATACAAGAATACAACTCTGGCTCAGTTTATATAAATTGCCGATGAAGTGTAGCAATCGGACGGAACCACTGATGTTTCATGATTGTCAGACGCAAGTTTACTTATTATTACTCTTGTATACCTTTAGAGATTCTTAAGCATGAGATAAGAAAGACATACTAACCATATATCGTTGTGTATAGCATACAGATATAATACCACGAAATTATTAAATGGCAGGCTCATGCACTCCATAATTCATAATATATAATGGAATCTGTATAATTGGATCATAAAACACACATCCCCAGAGCCCCACTATATAATATAGTCCACTATACTAATAATGACCACGAGTGTGTACCAACTAATTAGTTACTCACTGTCGATAATGAGACGAAAAATAGCTAAAATTATGCTGAATGTCCGGACTATTGACAACAAGTAAATTTTTCATGCTATAACATTGTTAAAACTTAAATGTTTGTGTTTAATTCACGCAGAAAGTAGATAGGTATCAACAGTGTCTAACAGAGAATATTCTGAATGAGATTATTTTTAATATTCTTCATCATAGCACTTGCTTCAGCAGGAATAATCTATGGGTACAATCGACATCTCTACAGTTTACAACATTAAAATACATTTTCTGTACAAAACAGAGCAAGAACGAAAACGTTACATTTGTTGCGATAAAATTTAGTGCACAACCATAAGTGGTATTATTATAATTAGTACAATCGACATCTCTACAGTTTACAACATTAAAATACATTTTCTGTACAAAACAGAGCAAGAACGAAAACGTTACATTTGTTGCGATAAAATTTAGTGCACAACCATAACTGGTATTATTATAATTTATAACCATTATGATAATCTGGAAAATGTATTTCATAGATTTAAGTCATATTTTTATTATTAGCATTTTTATGTAAAATACGGACATACCTTATATTATAATTAAGTACCTTTGTATAGTCAGTGTCCAATTTTACTGTATCAACGAGGTATATAGTTAGTATAGAATCATGTGGTGTACAGTGACTCATGATAAGAATTCCAGAAAATTGTTGCTAATCTTCCAAGGAATCTGTATTACAACATTTACAACTTTTTCGTTACAACAACGTTGAATATTTGCTTATAGATAAACGTTTTCAACTACGATTGTGATGAGAAAATTTTGTTTTCCCAATTAATTTTTGCAAATTGTGAATCTCTTTATCTAATGCATTATGTATGATGAATTTTTTTAAAGTAATGTACATAGGTAATATCCAATTAAGGTATCTGCTGTACTTCAGAAACTAGTACTTGTGCTCCCATGCATTAGCATATTAATTTAAATCAAAGGCAAAAAACGAATCACCGCTATTATGAAGGGAATTCACATATAGGTACTTACATTAGTAAGCAATCAGCAATGAGTCACATAATATGTAGGAAGGCCTGTTGATATGAGAGTACATAAATAAAATACAAATTAATGTATAACCGTATAACTAAAAGGAAATACCGTTATCTTGAAAAACGCAATGAAATTCAACAACAAAGATGATAAAAAAGAATATCTGTATATAAAGTAATTATTTACCATTCATTCGCTATTAATATGCAGATAACTAAATGAATGAAGCAGGTATTAGTGTTAGTAAAGGTATTATGGGAACAAAATGAAATGGAGACCCCACCGTGAGAAAAACGAAAGGTAGGTTTACTTATGTAAAAGAGAACCCAGTTAGTAGGTAGTAGCTAGTTAGTAGTTCAATTCATTATGTGTATCAGATACCTACTACTAGTTAAATGTGAGCATTAATCATGACTCCTCTCTTCTGGAATGACCCACTAACAGTATACAGATATGTTGCAGAAAAATATTTTTTTGTTAGGAATTTTTAACATAAGGTAGTTAGAAACATTACATTAGAGATGATGATGACACTTGTTGTATTTCTTTTGTTTGTACGGTGATGGTCAAGGATGATATTTATGGTATCATATGCAAGATTCCAGCAGAGTTCCCATACCATAATAACTCTATGAGAGATAATTCCATTTAATTCCAGCCGTTTTACATTCATTTCCTTCTTTTCTGTGTAAGAATTGTTTTGAAGCGTTCCTTGTTATTAGCTTCGTTTACTTTACATTATTTTTATATCCTGAGTTTTTTCGACAGAAAGGTAACCTTTAAAACTGATATCATGAAATGACGTAGCCGTATAGAATTGCAAATATGCACAATGCTTCTTTAGCTTCCATTTTCCCATAGGTCTCTTCTGGAATATGTACCAATCAGTTGGAATATTGTTCTCGCATGGACAACACGAACAAAAGTGTAATTTTACTCGTTACAACAAAGAAGTATCCTGTATATTGGAAATTAAATAATTTGTGACCCGGAAGTTTTCATGTAGATTTTTACAAGAAACCGAAAAGGCTATTTGAAAACGAACTTCGGTTTGTTCTGTAGCAATGCGGGCGTTATTAGTTTTAGCCGTAGGGCTAATTATTGTTGCAGCCCAAAGTGAAAATTTAAAGATTTCGGAAAATCTCCGAAAGGATAATAAAAATATTGAAGGAGATGGAGATCCACTTATAGCCAGTGCAAGTGATAATCAGAACAAGAAAGGTATTACCATTAAGAAACATAAAAATTACGAAATTGTGCTCTATGAATACGAAGATTCTGCTGAAGGAAATGAAAGTGGGGAAATTGAAAATAAAGCAGTAGTTAATAATAAAAATCCTCGTCCGAATTTTAATTCTGATGATGGTGGAAATGTTGATACGGTTGTACCTTTGCTGTGGAATCCGGTAAAAACTGTCACACAAGTGAGACCAGTGTTGACCACTACAACAACGACAACTACAACCACTACACCAAGACCTACTACGACAACTACCACTCAAAGAACAACAACTACAACTACAACACCAAGACCTACGACGACAACTACAACCACCACACAAAGACCTACTACGACTACTTCAACAACACCAGAACCACAATTTTTATCAAATGAATCTGAAGAATCCGAGGAAAATTTCCAGAGAGGTAAGCCCAGTAAATTATTTTAGGTAGGTGAACAAAGCCTGCATGTAACTTAGTTGTATATAGTTATGAATTAGCAATAGAAATCTAGGTAAATGAACGGTTTAATTACTCACAGATGAAGCTAACAGAGTATTTCGTCCACTGGTACAATCTCAACCAGTCCAAATTCGGCCATTTAATCCCCTGAGAACGAAAGCTATCCAAGATAGTACCAGTAGCAGCGAAGAAATCGAAGAAAATGAGCCAGTCGCAGCAGTCCCTTCTCAAAAGCCGAAAATTAAAACCTTAGAGAGTCCTAAAATTAGGCAGAAATTCGAAAATCCCGATGAAACAATAATTCCTAAAGTAAAAGTACGAAAATCGAAAAAAGCTACCGCAACGACAACGACCACTACAACTGCAGCACCAAAATTGCCGCCTCCCCCTCCACCTGAAAATATATTTTCCACTGACGAAGAAGAAGGTGAGGATGAGTATGAGGATACACCAAATGAGAGTCACCAGGAGAGTTTGAGATTAAAGGGTAGTAAAAGGATACATTCGCAGCCCCCACAACAAGTGCCTAATGAAGAATCATTTAATCCAATCAAAACGACAGTTCGAGTTATCCAACATCCGCCTTCAACATTTAGAAATCCAAATGTTGGTGTAGTGACCAGGGTAGAAAAGCCTCCCACTCCGGCCAGTTTGAAAGGAAGGAAGGCTCAACCAAAGCAGCCTAATGGGAAGCCAATTTCCCAGGATGATGATTTTAATTACAGCCAGGAAGATTATTCGGATTCCCAAGGAGCAAAACAAAATCCTAAATCACAAAGTAGTCAAGAGGAGGCTGCTTTGAGAGGAATTCTTAACACCAATTTCAATACGAACCAAGGACACGATTTCGATCCATCATTTGGCGAACCCCCACAAGGGCCTAGGGAAGAAGTATTTGTTCCTACCTCTGAAAAGCCTACCAAAACAAAAGTTAGAATTTTAACTCAGCCACCTCGGTTTTCAAATCCAAATGTTGATGCACCGACCAAGGAGGAAAATCCTCCTTCTCCTCCCCGTCCTACTAAAGGAAGGAAAACGCAACAACAACGACCAAATGAGAAACCAACTTCTCAAGATGAAAGTTACAGCCAGGAAGATGATTACCCGGATTCTCCAGTAGCAAAAGAAACCCCTCAGCCACAATACAATCAGGAAGATGCCAGCTTGAAAGGAATTCTTAAACCAAACTACAACATTCCCATAATTCCCAAAATTCCCCCACGACAAATATCCAACCCATTTGGTGTAGAAATTCCTTTGAACCAACACAAAAGACCCAAGTTTGGCGTTTTACCGCCCCAACCTCCGGCTCCTAGCGATGAGTACAGCACCAGCTCGAGTGATGAGAGCTCTAGTTCTAGTGGTGAAGTTACCCTTCCTAACAGTAGAAAACCGATACCAAGACCGGAGATACAGCGACCACCTCAGACAAATTTGAAACCGAGACCTCCGAATATTTGGAAACCTAATCCTGAAGTGGTACCCGACAGAAAGCATGGTAATAAGGACAGATTCATCCCGCCTACTGAAGTAAGACCTGGAAAAAAGACGCATGGAGATGAAGGCGTATTTATTCCACCATCTGAAGTACCCAGTAGGAAATTCGGCCCGAAGAAACATAGTGGCCACAAAAATCCTCCACCTCCAGTTCCTGATAGGAAATTCCACCCAAGAAAGAACGTTAGCGGAGAGGGAATTGTTTTCCGACCTCCTTCAGAAGTCGTACATTTCCCCAGGTTCAATTCTTCAACGAGACCTAAGCCTTCAGGAGACCTACCTTCCGACGAAGATAGTGGCAGCAGCAGTAGTAGCAGTAGCAGTGAGAGTATTGAACAAGACGAATCTTTGTTTTGCAAAGATCCCACGGGAAAAAGGGGAATATGCCAAGAGTACTACAAATGTTCCGTCCTATACTCGAATATGGTTGGAAAAATTAATCTGCAAGAATATAAATGCCCCCTGCCTAACCAAGTAGGAATTTGCTGCCCTGCTGTTGAAAAGAGTGCCAAATGTAAGTTAATATTTTCCGAAGACAATTCTCACGTTTATCATGCATTGGCTGATATCCTATACACGAAATATCATGTTCCAAGTTAACTTAATCTTTGTAATTGTTTCTAATTGTAAATTATATCTGTGCCACTATTCTAGCAAGGAAATTGATGGAGATGGTAGATGTTAGAGATGCACCTTTAACCTCACAAATGAGCAAGTTAATTCGAAATAACCTTCCAAGTTCATTTGCTTTTGGAGATAACTGGGTTGATGAAATGGAAGAAATTGAGAGGGAACTATTGGCACGCAGCGTCGTTGTGAAAAGAGATACTCCTGCATTTGGGCATCACAGATTTTTCCCAGTAAGTCAATGAAATTGCAAATTAGCTAATGATAATTCTGTTATTAATCTCATAATAAATCTTATGAATTCCTTTGTTCTTCATAATTGATGTAGACATCAAAAAAAATTCGAGATGTTTCTCATATTGGCTTTTCTCTGCTGCAAACTTCAAATGATCTCTCCGAAAGGTACATTTTTGTGCTTGATTATGCATTTTACTTTATAGAATGCAACTCAAAATGACGATTAAAATCTGAATATTCAAATAAATTTTAAATAGATTGCAATTGACAAATGAAGTGGGAGGTATTGGTTTGAAAAGCTTCAAGTCTTCCAATCTAGAAGCCCTTACTGATCGCTGTCCTTCGGAACCATTCTGCCCAAGAAGGAAATATCGCACTAATGATGGTTCATGCAACAATCTGGGAAAACCCAAATTGGGTCAATCATTGACACCATTGTCCAGAGTTCTGTCTCCGGCTTATGCAGATGGTATTTATCATTAATAAAGAACCTTAGTTGCGAATTGGATCACATGAAATGACATTCTTCAATGTAATAAACTTTTAGGTCGGTGGGAACCCAGAAGATCAGTAAGAGGTTTTGATCTTCCCAGCCCTAGATTATTAAGTCAACAGTTCATTCCTGATCATGATGTTCCGAACAATAGATTTAGTCTTTACACTATGCAATTCGGACAGTGAGTGCTAAAACACAATTTTCCCTTAACTTTGTATTGAGATACGTTAAAATGCTCGTTTTATTGTATAAACTTTTAGATTTGTAGATCACGACATTAGCTCCGTCCCGATGTTTACTTTTGGTAAGTAACGTTTGTCTCTTTTACTAAGTAACGACGTTGACGTTTGTCTCTTTTACTTTTTTGAAGATGCTTTATTTAATTGAAGAGACGAACTCACTGAACAAACCTAATAATAACTTACAAAAATTATTTACAGGAAATAATTCTGGAATTGACTGCTGTCAAAATGGACAATTTCTGCCTCGACATTTGATGCATCCTAATTGTTTCCCTATTGAAATTCCACGGGATGATCCGTTTTACGGACGATTTGGTCAACGATGCATGAATTTAGTGCGATCCCGTATGGCACCTAGAATTGATTGCAGTTTGGGTTATGCTGACCAGATGAATGCTTTGACACATTGGTTAGACGCTTCTAATGTTTACGGCTCGAATGAAGAGGAAGCCAGGGAGTTGAGATCTTTTAATCGAGGATTTCTAAGATTTTCAACTGTTCCCAGAAGTAAAATTTGGCTTCCCTTAAAAAATACTGGCAACTCAAGAGAAATAGATTATAAAGCTGGTAAGTACATAAAGATAACTAAGAGATTTTTGATTTCGCACCTTATACATTGTTATATCATAATATTTATGTCTTTGTTAAACAGGCGATGATAGAGTGAACGAGATGCAAGGCCTTATGATAACTCACATGGTATGGTTCCGAGAACATAACAGACTAGCAGACGAACTCTCCAGGTTGAATCCCCAATGGAATGATGAGCAATTGTACCAAGAGGCTAGAAGAATTGTCATTGCAGAATATCAGCACATCATCTACAACGAATGGCTCCCTATTATCATTGGTACTGCATCATACTTACCCGAATGGGCAAAAATGGGTGGAATTTCGGTGAATGGATCTTATTTGAGTAAAAATATGTTTTATAGGACGGGACTACATGGATACATATGGAATTTTACCCCTTACCAGGGATTTTTACAAAGACTACGATCCAGATGTAGATTCTTCGGTGGAAAATTCATTTTCTGCAGCTGCTTTCCGTATGGGACACACTTTAGTTCAAGGAGTCGTTCGTCTAGTTAATCAATTTGGTCAAAATGATGAAGGGGTAGTAATCAGTCAACATGCAGAAAATGCAATTAGAACGCATGCAGCTGGTCAAGTTGATAAATGGATTCGTGGATTAGTTCAACAGCCTATTCAAAACTATGATCCATTTGTTTCTCAACATGTAATTCTATTACAATAACTTAATTTTTCGTTTTACTCAGGTATAAATTGTAATTGTATTTTTATATTCTAGTTAAACGGGAGACTTTTCCAAGGAAGTAATAGCATGTTTGGAATGGACTTGAGCTCACTTAACATACAAAGAGGTAAAAAATCGTATTGACTCATTTTTCATGCTGTGATTCTCAAAATATTAAGGAAAATCAAATATCATGAGCTTTATTTTCCCTATCAGGAAGAGATCATGGCATACCTGGCTACAATGCATACAGAGAGCTTTGTCAAACTGGAGTCAAAGCTACTTCGTTTGATGATTTCAACGATTGGATTCCTAAAGAAGTACATTATCCTTTTATTATTATGTAGATGATATTACGTATAAAAATCTACTTAATTATTACGTAGATGATTTGGTACAATAACAATTCATTAAATTTTAGATGATAGACAAGATGAAGCGTTTGTATGTTGATGTGGACGACGTGGACTTGTGGATTGGAGGATTATCAGAGACTCCACTTCCTGGAGCTTTAATTGGGCCAACATTCACATGCATAATTGGAGATCAGTTTGCCCGTTCAAAGAAGGGTGACAGATATTTCTACGACATCGGAGATCAGCCCCATTCGTTTACAAGACGTAAAAAATAAATTAGATTAAAATAATTCGCAATAAACAAAATAATAACTTGTGCTTATGTCTGATTTTACAATTTGGAATATTACACAGCTCAAATCGAAGAAATTCGTAAGGCGAGCTTTGCTCGAATTCTTTGCGACAATTCGGATAATTTGGAAGCAGTGCAACCGTCTGCTTTCCTCTTACCTGATTTTGATTTGTAAGTTGCTTACCTTGACATTTAATGTACCTGAATCAAATTAACTCTATCATATTTCATATCATTAGAGCATGTGTTGATAAAAATTATCTTTATTTGTCAGCAATGCTCTTGTGGACTGTGATAGAAGTAATAGAATACCTCGACTGGACTTACGACCATGGATTAATGAGCCTACTCCGTAAATTAAGCAACATATTTGGTCTTATCATATTAATTCCAGTAGATTTTATCTGTTTTGAGGTACTGATAGCAAGAATATAATGACTAATGTGTAAGTTTAAGAAAGCTTTTCGTTTTTTTGTATGCTGACGATGAAAGAATATTGTGTAGTTTTATTTTTACTTCTTTTTTTACTTGATTATAAGAGTTTTCAAGGTTTCAGATTTCACCTTGACTTCAAGGTGAGGATGTAAGTCGTAGTTAAGTTTAATTTATGTTCAAGAATGGAAAATTCGCAAGGATTAGGTTAAATAAATACCTTTCGTCAGTCTTATTATTACTTATCTGAATAATTGACTCTTCAATTGCGTTGCTGTACCAAATGCATGCATTCTATGCATTATCGTATCAATTTTATGGTTATTTCATTTATAATTACAAGTGACGACTATTACGGCTGATCATATTATATCGATATCCTTTAATTTAAGTACACAGGAAACTGCGTTTTAATGAAATACTATTTACTGATGATGATCCAGAAAACATGGTTATTGATTACTGGGTATGCAACTCCTATGATATAGTTGAGAATAAAATTGAGATTGATCAAAAATTATCTACCTATGCATGGCTATATAAATAAATACATTTGTATTTGATTTGACTTTGTTTGATTTAATGGTACACGCGAGTAAGCTACCTGCTCCGAACTATCGATTTTTATTGTACTTTCAAGGTAGAATGCTTTTCATTTAATAATAACTAGCTTACATAGCCATTTATTAACTTACTTTTCCATAGTGTATGGCATTGATAGCAACATAACAGAGGAACTATGCATGAACGAAAAACGGAAGAGAAAAGACACAGGAGCCAAGACCTAGACCTACTAAAGCTGCAAACGAATTAATAATTACCAGAGAAAATTGAGGACGACACAGAAATATCCATTTCAAGTTCAGATTTCAGATTCTTGCGAATTACAATAAATATCTCCTTAAAAAAATTGTTCAATTAGCACAGACAGCTATATACTTTCTCCATTGCATTCGTTGTTCAACAATGCTGTACACTACTTGGATTGTAGGTATAAATAGTACAGGACGATACGTCATACAAAACAATACCAGGCAATATTCAACAACAACGGTCGGTGTCGGTGGTGCTGGTGTGGGTCTCGTATAGTAATTATAAAGTTGGTTGGAAGGTGAGGAATATTTAATATTTATAGTGCTGGGCAATATCTTTAATTGAACTTTTAATGGATTCTATCATTGCGTGGCTGGCCCTGTAGTTTCTAGCAGTAGACAAACACTTGAAGACCATAAGCTGCTATATAGTTCTGGGATTTCGGATCACATTTATGTAGGAATGGATTACAATTCAATAAATCGATGAAGAAAACATAAGCATTTTGTAAAGGTAAGCCATACATTATGATGTCGTGTAGAAAGTTAGGAATACTCGTGGTCCCATCGTGTGTAGCCTAGAATTTGGGATATAATGATGGCTACTCCTGTCAATCTAAACAACATGTAAAATGTAAGGTAAGGAGACATAAAAAGTTTTATCTGATTAGTAGCTCTTGTTGGGCTTGTCANAGACATAAAAACTTTTATCTGATTAGTAGCTCTTGTTGGGCTTGTCATGTACAGTGCATGTCCACCCTGGAGAGATAGTAAAGTTCTGAGAACGTGAAATAACCACTTTGTTTTCTAAATTGCATTACCTACTTTTACAGCTCAAACTTGGAACCTATCACTAACTGAAAACTGTCCTTCTTTTACTGGTTGAACAGGTTTGTTTGTTCAGAAATAACCGAGCGAGTGATTATTTTCGAACACTCATGCAAATGTAATCGTGTTGCGAAGATGTACCCCCATTCTATAAATACCCTAAACACTTAAAACACTTAAAATTAAGCCGAAAATGTCCAGTTCATCAAGTGTACTTGTGCGACTCGATACATAATTGACCTAGAATTTACACCTACTAAATTTAGCATGAAGCCAAATATAGAAACACACTTGAAAATAATAGCGAAGATTGTAGAAAGTGGAGAAAGCAGTTGAGAGAAAGTGGTGACAATGGGAAGTTTATCTTCCAAATTTAATAAATTTAACAAAGTAACATCCTCGGATAATACAGGGAAAATGGGCATTTTCCCACCAACCTCGGTATTTTTATTTTCTTTCAAAGGGGCATGTAAGTATCATCCTATTAATGGTTTTATCTTCATTTAGCACAATATTTAATTTAAGCTCGGCATATTTAAATAATCCCTTGCTTGCTTGAAGCCTATAATATCAATTGTTTTGTGTGCTGTGTAATGTGTTAAGCACAGCTGGGAAATTATTTAATTTAGCTGGCAACGGAAGCAAAAGTTCGGGGATGAATCAGCCTACAAAAACAAGAACGAGCTTTCTAAACGTCGGTGGCGGGGGCCCGGGAGGACGTAGCTCTCAACAAGCGTGGACTTCAAGCAGAGGGACGTTATAGGATCTACCTTTGAGCAATACATCATAAAAATGCCAAATCTCCTACAAATCTCCGTAAACCAACTCAAATCAATTCAATATACAAACTAAATGATATTTATTATGTTTCTACATAACTAAATTCGCTAATTTAGAAAATTTTTCATATTATTAATGTACGCGTAAAAGTGAAGGAGTAGAATAAGAGTGTTTTTGAAGTCAGAATTTAGAAATGTAGCCTGTAGACCTAAAAATCTTTAAGCATCAAAAAATTTCGGAAACTTCTTCGCCAAAACGAATTTCATACAGCTTAATTAAAATTAACATTTGTAACTTTCAAATTTTCTTCAAAAAATAAATTATTATAAGCAAAATAGGCGTAATCATTGTCTAGTACTCTTCAAAAAATTGTCACGAATTACTTATTTAAGGAATAAACGTCGTGGTTGAAGAACCATTTGAATGTGAGAGAAGTATAATTCAATGTTTACTTACTTGTGTAATGCTGTTTGTTATAAAGTTATAACTGTGTAAATACATTTTAAAATCGATATGCACATACAATAACAATGTCGGTCATGGTCTCCGAAACAAATGTTTGTCTGAAAGTCTGACTTGAATAATTCTATTGGTAACTACAATATACAATATACCATACATTGGTTAATATTTTACGTATTTGCTTGACATATTTTGTAGTTCACAAACTCCCAATTGACATTGACCATAAATTCTAATAATTTAAACTTACTATTTACTATAAATTCTACCTAATTCTGGACTCAACAAATATCAACTTTATCTCTCAACTTTATCAACTGTATCAACTCTATCAATACAAACTTATAATACTATACAAACGAGCAACAATACATTAAGCCTAATCCGATAGTTTTCTGATCGATGCGATCGATGAAACTACGACACGATACTGATTGTATCCTATTGACTATGGTCCCGTAAAACGGATGTAAATCCCATTTCTTTTGTCTTGTGTCTTTGCTTAAATTAAAGTGTTAGTCTATTGTTCTTGTTCACTGTTCGTGGATTATTGGGTTATGCTTAGCAGAGAGTAAAAAAATATATGCTATTTCAAGGGCAAGTCTTTCAATGTCATTATGCATTTAATCATTTTTCCTGACGAAGAAAAAGACCAGCAAATATCCATGCATTTATTAGCTGTGTACTGTGTACCTGCCTGCCGTAGAAATGAAGACGTTACGGAGAGAATCAAACCATTTAGTATATTTGTCAAACTAGTGAACATGACATGTCACAAATCTGGCCATTATGTTTACAAAGAGGCGAGTAAATTAGTAATTAAATACCTTTGTTAAGACGTGGAAAATAAGGATGGAATAGTAAATGGAAATAGATCGAGCCTAATGTAAACAAACCAAGCGAAGCACGCAATCGTTATCCGATATTTTCTGTTTACTGTCTTTATTATTGATATCCTAACGTACGTACGTATTAAACTACGTGTTCTGGTTGTAGTAAACTTATGCAGATACCAATAAAAGCAGTAATTATCTTTCGATAAATTATATTGTAGCATTTTCATATATCGGAAAATTCGGGCCATATTTTGCATGTTTCTAGAATAGTAGTGTCTTAGGAATTTATTCTACCAGTTGCATGTTTAATTACTCCAATGGCCTATCTCACGATTTTATTTAATGTGCATTAACTTCCCTCTATGTTACCTTTTAGTATTATTGGAATGACGAATTTTAAGAATTCATCTTGTAATTTGCTAAAGAAGTAAGTAGAATAGCAAGATTAGCAGGGCATAATGGATGTTAATGATCCTTGAAGGTCATTTTACATGCCAATAAACTTAGAATTGGACATTTCCACAAAAAGTGAGCAAACAACCTGTAATGATAAATACACTCACTCACTTTACGATACAAACGATCTGACATGAATGAGTATTGCACATTTCCACTGCATTACCATAATTTAGTGCAGGAACATTCCTAGAAAAGGTGTCAGTCTAAAATGTTATCATCAGCCATTATATTATAGTTCAGTTGTCCACACACTCGGGCATATTGTTCATTACGTCATTACACTAGCTTTACATTTAAAATGGGCAGTAGGTTCCCCAAGAGCATTTGTTTATCATTCTCCCTCAACGTATCCTTACTGAAAATGAAAAGCAAATTGTTAAATCGAAGTCTCTTATAGGGTACATAGGCATATCTTGTCGATAGTTACATTTTATCAATTTATCAATGTTAGTTATCTGCACTTTTTCTATATGTATTTGCTATCTGTTCTGTATTATTTGGCAGATACTTCTTGTGTGGGTGTTATATAGTTATAGATAACTGGCTTCATTTGTGTAAGAATAAACTGAGAGACGAGAGAGAAATTCAAGTGCAGTTCCTATGTTGATATTGTCCAAAGTGAATAATAGTTTTCGAGGAGAATGTGAAAATTACAAAGGTTCCTGGCGAACGTTATGAAATTAATGTGAAGAGTTGCTATTGCTCTGGGACAATGAAGAACACGCATCGATTTTTCGTCCTTTTTCATTGTGTCCCAGCGTGTTAGTGGGATATTCTCTATAGGTACCATACTGTGAAACTTCTTTACGGATTAAGTGAAAAGTATGTCGTTAGTGAAATAGCAATTTATTCTTTTGTCACCTGTAGTCGGCACGTCATTCCTACCTATCAGATATTCAATGGAGAAAAATCTTGAAAAACATGACAAACGAAAAGGAAGGCTGTTGTCGTTAGCCGCATACTTTCATTGTCAGCTCTATATAATTCAGTTTTCTAAGTAAATAATCCCGTTCCAGCATGCACACTAGCTGGAATGTTACTTTCTTTTTCGATGTACCTACTACTACTACATGTTTCAATTAGTTACGAAAGAAACCTAGCTGGTTTGCCATACACTGTTTTATCGTTCCAATATTTTACACCTTATCATCTACCGAAAAGGTATTAGCCATTAATGTATTGACGTCTCTCTGACAGTATAGTGGTCATATTCACAATACAATAAGCATATTTAGTGGTTGTGATTGACACTTTTTGTTGACCACATTGAAAAGAAAATAAAGGACAACTCAAATAAAGAAATTTTGTCATTTGTGTCAAAAGTTTTCCATTTACAATGCAAGAAATTTTTAAGCAAAACCATTTTGCATGCAAATAGTTTGCAAAGGAGAAACTTAATTATCCGACCACCGCTAAATATCAGTTTCATTCAATCAAGTAGTTCCAGCAAAGCGACACCCTTCTAAACTATTCAATGATTTTAGCCAGGCAAACGAACTTTTAGCCCAATATACACTCCAGAATCCAGATTACTTTAAGAAGGCCAAGGAGTGAGATATTCATTGTTCAAAGATGAAAAAGAATTCATATGATCTATCTATCTACATTTGGCAAATGTAAATATCTTCTTGAACTTTGTCATGGGCAATATAATAAACTCATCTGGCTATCACAAAAACGGTACAGATAATAATTGGCAACAAGGATTCAAAAGAAAACTCGTAAACCAACAAAAGAACTTTGATAGCTCTTCTACCAGTAAAGTGTCTCGTTTTGCAGGTAAATTTATTTATTGCTAATAATTGCTGTATTTGACTCTGCTGGTACATACGTCTGGTGAGATGAATTTTTTAAATCTCATTCATGAACTACCATAAATGTTTATAGAAGCTCACTTGGGTAAACTAAGTCCGGATCATTATCGACTCGGGAAACTTCTACTCCAACCAAGTCAATTGTTTGGTGGTCCAGAAGGATTAGAAACTCTATGGTCTTGCTCAACTTTTATATTCACGAGGAAAAGTTCTCGTAAGTGTTCATTTTCTCGTGTTGTTAACGCATTAATTTCCATGAAGCACATTGCATTCTAATTAATTAAGGATTTTCATTGACATTAGGAACGAGAGACGGTTTCGGATTTCATGTAGAAATTGCACTAATGGGAGATGAAGAAGAAGGGAAATTTGTTGCCTTCCAAAAGATGAAATCGAAAAGAAATTGGCTTAAGACTGACGCTAACAATGGGGCACCTGATGGCCCTGTAGACATTTTCGATGCCCAGACAGAGAAACAAGTGTTGGGGATTATGCTGAACAAGACTTCATCTCCGACGGAGACAGAGCCTTTAACTATCCAAGTAATTACCTATTTTAAGTTTCCTTGCATTAGATGAAACTTTAAAAAAAATAGAACTAAATTATTGTATAGCAATTACTAATAAAATTTAATGTGCATTTCTTAATCGTTCCAGAGCTCCAAGGTATTTAGTTTGGGTGGACTGATAGGAGTAATTCTCGTAAAAGGTGACTGGACGAGTTCTTTCGAAATTAAAAACATTAAAGACGAAGTTATACTGATTGCCGAAAGATTCAATAGAATTTCCGGAGGACTAGAATTTCAAGTAAGTCATCAATTTACTTATATCTTGCTTTATATAAAATGGAAATACGCATGTGCTGAGATTAAAATAATAATTTTTTCATTTAAACCTAGATTTCCTCAGTTGACAAAGAAGATGTGATTGTTTGTGTAGCCACATTAGTTCGTTTAGAAGAATCAAAATTCATTTTAAAAGTCTATGCTCCCTTTCCCCCGATTATTAAATCTTTAATGCTAACATTTGTATTACTCCTAATGTACCTTATGGTTAGGTAGGCAGGTAATAACAATATTTTTGTAAACAAAATGCTATTTACTACGACTGTCTGTTTACTGGAGCTAATTATTACTTTCGTGGAAAACTTGTTTATTATTTGTGAATGAGCTGAAATAATAATAAATTAGTGAGTTTTGAATAATAATGTACTAATTTTCATTTATCAATGTTGTGCTAAATCACCCCCTTCCTATTTGCGAACTACACCATTTAATTCCATATGGTAATTAGCAGGTCATACATTCTGTACTTTTTATTGCTGATTTGCATTCAATACATTATATATTTGTTTAAAGTCTATCAGTGTGTTTTATTTTCTCTTGTACAAAGGGTCATTAAGCAGTTATGATTGAAAATCCGTAAAATTCAAGAAGCAGTTAGGCAAAAAGTACATGTAGTACTTATGGATACCCCACGTTTCGATACTTACAAAATTAAAGGTTGTTGCTTCGCCAGAACAAACATGCTCACAATTACTTAGGTAGAAATCAACACATTATATATTTGTTTAAAGTCTATCAGTGTGTTTTATTTTCTCTTGTGCAAAGGGTCATTAAGCAGTTATGATTGAAAATCCGTAAAATTCAAGAAGCAGTTAGGCAAAAAGTACATGTAGGTAGTACTTATGGATACCCCACGTTTCGATACTTACAAAATTAAAGGTTGTTGCTTCGCCAGAACAAACATGCTCACAATTACTTAGGTAGAATTACATGAGATTGAGTTGGGCAATTTATCACGATGTAATAAAATACTATTTTCATATAAAATACAGCAAATACAATGCTGCCTGTGTGTAAGCTCTTACTTTCTTAAATGCTTGTTCTGCACAGTAAACTTTCCATGCGAGGATTATTGTATGTTGTATGAGTGTATGCATTATATTATTGGATAGGAAAAGTATGTTTCTTGACTTGCGACAGTCCTTATTTTATATATAATCCTAGTTTCTACTATATTCCAGTGAGCCTAATGCATATTTATTTTTAATGGAAGGGCAGAACGAAACCAAACTGTTTTGTCGATATCGATTACTGAAATATATATGTTGATAGACACAAACTGTTATATCCAGGGAATTAGACCGTTGACCGTCGGTTTTCTCTCTACAAGTATATCCGAGGGTCTTATAATATATATATAGCCATAATATTATTATCGATGATGATAACATATTGAGCAATTTTCCGTAGGAAAATTTCCCATATAGACTGTCATAGAATCGGAATACGGGAAACTATTAGTCATAATAAAATTTAGAAAGTTCTAGGAGAACAAAGTGTAATCGTTGTAAGAAGCAAAGAAGCACTAGAGCTAGGGAGGAATTACATTTCGGAATTAAAACTTTAAGTTGTACATGGGCGTTCCTTGATTGAATCTTGCGTGTTTCTTTTAGCTTAAATTAAACTGTAAATACTCCGAATCCTTCATACGTTTAACTAAGGATATTCTGTTCACTGTCTAACTTAGTAAATATCATAGAAATACTAGAAAATAGGTACTACAGTCTGCCCTTTTTCCTTGGCATACAATAATTGTTAAGTATGACGGGTATCTTCTGGCTTCTGGCAATAATAAAGCCAATTCCCAAAAGTAATTCCATTTTATCCCATGCTACTAGACACTCGTAAACAAGGGAAATGTAGGGAAAACAAAAACAAGAAGCTACATATTAATTCAGCTTATTGCGTTGCGACAACTATTACAGAATATTCTGGTTTCAACATTGCACAAACGTTTTATATTTAGGCCCTTGACAAATATTCTTGCAAATACTTCTGAGAACAGAGCCAAGTTTTCTTCCTTTTGTATCATGCTACCATATTAAAATACCTACACTTATATTCGATAGAAGAATAGAAGTTTATAGGAGTTTCAATTCAAAAACTTTTTATCGAAAGAGAATGTTAATTTTACACACAATACTTTCCAACTTATACGTAGAGGTAGAAGGGTATGTATTATCTTTTTGTTAAAGACTAAATCTTAATTGCGTTGTTTGCACTGCATATTCGTACATGAGAAGTTTAAGGATTTAAAATGGAGAAAATGGGAATGGTAAATTATGGGCTATAACGAAAGTTCCATTGTAATTATAAACATTCTTGCAGCACATTAGCAGAAAATCGTTAAATTTGGATGGGCATTTCCTGTTGTAAGAGTAGTGCTCTGCCTCAACCAAAGTATAAATAACGTCCCCACATCAAGGGGAACTTCTAACGTCAGTTTCGAAGGTACAAACTCTTTTTGTGATTAACTGCTTTCTTCTTAATTCAGAACATCAGTGACATGTGCATCAAAATAATTAATTACCTAATTGACTTTCTTTAGCATGGATTCCAAATTTTTCTGGCCTTCAACGACCGAAGGGCTTCGACAGTCTGATGCGGATAAGGAACTTTACTTTGAGAAAAAATAACACCGGTAATTACTATTTATTTCCACTAAAACATAATTAATTAGCCTGCTTGTTGAGAGGACATTTTGTATACCTACCTACTTTGTGGTGTTGCAAATTGCAATAAAAAGGCAGCAAAGAATTTTAGACCAGGAGTCTTTCACTATAATATTATAATAAGCATGCGGAACAAATTAGAAAAATAGACACAATTAGTACTTAAAATAATAAAATATGATCTTCTACATGTGACCGAGATTCAGCATGCCTTCATTTTATAATAGTATATACTATATATAGCTTAATTCTAATTATAATTATAAGGCACAGGTTACAATAAATTTTTCGTAAAATCGGATAATTTCTTATTTCAAGGAGGATGCTTTCGATTGGCGAAAAGCACTGAAATATTCTCAGAAGAATC
>JABASI010002510.1:0-19467 GCA_019776505.1 Tomocerus nigrus
GGGGGGGGCTATTAATGAGGAAACAGACGTCCTTCAATTTCCAAGTCAGTCCCCTGTGTCAGGAGTTGAAAGAGTGCGCGTCGTGGCGGGTTTAAAGACGACTGCACAAGGAATTCCCTATCTCTCCCGCACGAAAGTGATGAAATCAATTAAGTGAGCTCAAATAAAGGGAATCGGAGATTAATGAGATTGCGAATTGTTTGCTGTCTGTTTGCATTCCTTGTCTACCTGAGTGTAGTTGGGAATGACAATTATCATCAACTGGCTACTCCTTTGATGGAGATGAAGAAGTTTGGTTGGTTGGATATGGGTGAAGGATCTAGGTTACCGTAGAGCACCTGCATGTGCTCTAAGATAACCGGTTACCGTATGGCATATAATAATATGAATAATAATCTAAACTATAATCTGACATAAAATAATGAAATTCTACCATAGAGCACGTGCAGGTGCTCTAAGGCAACTCGAGTGAGTCTTTATTGAGTGTGCATGATACTCCTCTCTCTCTTTCTCTGATGATGCTCATCCCGCCCGAGTGCATGGTGCGGTTGATTGGACTTAATTAAAGAGGAGTTTACTTTACATAGTCCTTCTTCCCTTCCCCCAACCAACAAGCAACTCGACTCAATTGACACGAATTACTTTTATCCCACTGGGGAATCCCCTCTTTTTAACTCTCGCTCTGTACATGCACAACAATCCCGAGCATCACTTTTCCCTTTTCAATGCCGAATGGAAATAAAGGGAATTGATTAGCAAGCTACCTACTGGAATATAGCACCGGGATTTGTCCTAAATTCCTCAGCAGCCCATAAATTAAATGTCACACTCACTTTAGTTCACATCCCGACACACACAGAGAGAGAATAGCAGAGAGGGACATCCAATTCCTTCCTTACAATTGCACGCATTTAATTTCTTTCCAACTGGAAATATTTACAAATACATGGGAACCGGGTGGAATTAAAATTATTTTATCCATCCACATTGGACAATATTTGCACAAAATTGGATGAAACCATGTAAACTTCTATTGCATTCGGAAAATATACAAAATTAAGGTGGAAAAAACCAATTTTGTCCAATTAAGACCCAGCAAATGATTTCAAACCCTGGTCTTAGCCTTAATTACGTGATGCAATAAAGCAATAGGATAAAGTCGAGAAATGTTTGTTTTACAAATCCTTTCTGTCGTCCCTACAAGCTATTAATGAATTGGAATATTTGCAATGTTTTATTGCTCCCAAGTCAACGTGGCATGGTAACACGCACGAACTTCAGAATCAAAGTTACCATCTCTGTCCGCATTCATTGCATATTATGTCATCGGAGATGTTCAAGATATACGCGGTTGTTGTCATTAACCCATAATTTGTATTTATTATTTCCATAGCAGTAGTGTTGGGTTTTATTGAAGTTTAAATATAAAAAACAATAGTGCTGCTTGGTCGAAATCTAACATTCGTTGCAATTGTGTAATATTGACAAAATAAACATTATAAAAGATAAGTGGTTGCTATAGAGAGGATGCGTTATTGTAATTGAGTGTTTTTTATTCAGAGACTACTAGAGAATGTTTATTTGGATGGCATAAAATGCAAGGAGGAGAAATATTAACGAAGCAGTCATGGGAATTGAGACAAAGTAAAAAAGAAAGGAGGTTTCAAGGAGATTAGAGGGAAAGGATGAGAAGATGTTGTGAGCATATGTAAATAATGCAGAGACATGGAGCAAGTGTGTGCGTCAGTGTACACAAGATCATATTCTATTAGGGTAAAGTATGTACGTACATGAGACAGCTCAACTTTTTCACACAGTTTGCTCATTGTCAGTTGGGAGAGGGGTGTCTTGTGTCTTCCCTTCTGCTCTTCACATTTCTATTCATTATTTCTCTTTCTTTCCCTCCGTCTTCTTCTGTGTCGGCATGAAAATTGATCCTTCTGTTTGAAACTTTCAAACATCTCCCTATTCATGTGGAATTAAACGAGTTAATACATAATTGAAATTAATGCATGCAGTAAACCATTAAAAAACTCTGTTGTTTTCGTATTATTTTTATTTTGTAACCAAGGAACCACACGTGCGTATAGTTTTGAGTATTAATTATTGGGGAAAAAAGAGTTTTTTATAAGAAAGTGGAATGTTTATCTAAATAATCCTGTATGGCTTAATAGAAATTAGAATCTCCGTAAAGTATGTTTCTTTAAGTAGGAAATATAATTTTCTTTGACTATTTTGAGTATCTTTGATGTGCTCAGGGTGCTCCTCTTAAAATGCAAAGTTTTATTTTCGAGGTGAGTGTCTAAGAGTTTGTAGTTGTGAAGTAGTCGATGTTGTTAGATGGCATGTAACTGTCACTATTATTAGATGTGAAGATTGTGGATGAGATGGAAAAGTGAGGCGACATTTGAGTCGAGTACTTAGTCAGGAATTTCTCTGGGGAGATATTGAACAGCATCCTCCTCCACAAATCCAAGTAACATGAGCTTGAGTGGAAAAAGTAATATCTGCTGGATGTGAGTAAACAAACTCTTTCTACGTGTGTCTATGTGTCTGTGTCCTGAACTTGATTTAGATGAGTGGAGATGCAGTTCTCTCTCTCTCTCTCTCTCTCCATCGACAAGGTCTGTTCATAATGTCACATAAAGTTCACAAGTGCACGGACAAGTACCTGTAACTTCTCGGCTAATGCACACAAACGTCAGCAGAGACAGACTTATCTGTTTAATTGTAGCAACTTTTGCGGTTCTCTCTTTGGCACACTCAAAATATCTCTCGCACTCCTCATCCTTTCCAGTGAACAAAAAAGCAATACCTTTTCTACTTAGATATAACAAATAGCAACCATTTTTAGAAATAGCAAAATAGCATCTTTTTTTAGAAAAAATAAAATAGCAGCCTTTTTTAGAAAAAATAAAATAGCAGCCTTTTTTAGAAAAAACAAAACAACAACCTTTTTCAGAAAAAGCAAAATAGCAAACTTTTTGGAAAAAGCAAAATAGCAAACTTTTTGGAAAAAGCAAAATAGCAACATTTTTTAGAAAAAGCAAAATAGCAACATTTTTTAGAAAAAGTAAAATAGCAGCCTTTGTTAGAAAAAACAAAACAGCAACCTTTTTCAGAAAAAGCGAAATAGCAACCATTTTTAGAAAAAGCAAAATAACAACCTTTTTTAGAAAAAGAAAAATGGCAACCTTACCTTTGTTTAGAAAAGTCAAATTATCAACCTTTTTTTTAAAAAAAAGCATTTTATACTATTTTGCTATTTACTTTTCATCCTACTACAGTAAAGGGAAAGGAAACAAAGAAAGTAACCGATTTGACAATTGTATTGTGTATAACGCGTAAATATTCAATATAAAAAAACAAAAAAGGCAGCCATTTTTACTTTTTGTTGCTTTACTTTTTTACACAAAAGGCAAAAAGTAAAAACAAAAGTGCCGCTTTTTAGTTCACTGATCCTTGGTTCTATTTTCCATCCGTCGGTTTAAGTAGAATATCGAATGCTACAAGTTAGTTGCCTTTTCTATGGGCTCACACACCAACACACACGACAAAGCATCCTTACTTAACTGTTTACTCTAATAAAAGTTACAGATTTTGACTCTCGCTCTCAAGTCAAGTGCACCAAAGTCCCAAAATGTGATAATTCAGCCACAACTTTTTCTCACTACTCCTATACAGCAGCAAGCTTTGAATTAATGGAAAAATAGTAAGTAGGAATAGTATGGGAAAACAAAACTTTCTTCAAGTGCATCCACTGTTCACAAAGAGTTTAGCAGTTTGACTTTGAGTGCAAAATTCATGACTTCTTTTCGGATGGTACTATAATACGAAAATGTGCTGCAAGAAACAACTTAATTCTTCTCCTGATCCAAAATTAGCATTTTAATGTATACCTACCTAATAAATTGTAGTATTGATTAAAAATGCAATTAGATTATAATGCAATTTATTGAATAAAAATGGAGTTAGATGATAATATGCAAATTATTGATTAAAAATGGAATTGAATTATAATATGCAAATTATTGAATAAAAATGGAATTAGATGATAATATGCAAATTATTGATTAAAAATGGAATTGAATTATAATATGCAAATTATTGAATCAAAATGGAATTAGATGATAATATGCAAATTATTGAATAAAAATGGAATCGGATTATAATATGCAAATTATTGAGTAAAAATAAAATTAGATTATACTATGCAAATTCTTGTGCAAAAATGAAATACAAAATCAGACTGGTGTATATATAATAAAATCAAGATAAGAATTAGGAAGTTAAGGCTATTAATAGTTAGTGAGAATAAATATTGATTTTAGTGCAATTTTTATTCATAGTTCCGGGAGATCTGCACTCAATGTCTTATATATTTAAATGGGGAATAGGAAGAAGCGCATAATAATAGTCAAAGTACATTGATTTGAATGTCTTTTCGGCTATCTCTTAAATGTTGTCAGAGTATGTATGAAGCAAACAAAAGAAAACGGTTTGTTTTCTGATGTAGATGATGCAGGTTCGTTGTACTTGAGTATTTATGGTCGTTGATGGTCGTTTATGGAGGGAGATGTAAATGAGAGCGTTTCTGAGCAAATAAATACTCGGCGTTATTTCTTCATCGTCGAGAAATTGTTTTGGCAGAAAGAAGAGGAAGTGATTGTAAATTGTTCTGGAGCAGTAATTCCGTTTGATGCCGACTGTTTTAATTGAGAAAGAGATTTCGAGCGCCTTTACGACTTTACTCCCTCTCTCTCTCTCTCTCTCTCTCTTTCCATATGCCACTCATACCCGTTCGATTCTTCCTTCTATATTTAACTCACATAAAACAGTCGGCAAAATGGCAATTATTTTCTGCACAGTCAATGCATGCAATAGTTAATGTTAGCGAATAGAGAAGCATTTAATGTCACTCAAGTCAACTCACTCACTCCCGCTCCTAGTCACATCTCCATACCATTCCACACTCTTTCATCTTAAATTACGTTAATGGGAAACCCCACGTTTCTTCCTCGTTCACATAACCAAAATTCAAAACTTCTGTTTCTAACCGTTGTAGTTACAAATGAATTAATAAACTTAGCACGAAATTAGGAGTTACTATTTAAAATTAACAGCTTAACAAATTCTATTTTACAATAAAAGCATTGTTATTTACAATTTGGTATGAATTTGGAATGACAATGAAAAGGTTTGGGTGTAAAAACTATCAATCATTTTGATATTTGGGGTATTCATTGTGTCGTTCAGGATTTCTTAACTAAGTAATTATCTTCAAGCGACTTTTGTCAATTTTTATTGCTCATTTTTTAAATTATAAATAATTATTGCTCAATGCTAACGAATAAAACTAACGGTGGCTTCTTTCTATTTATATTTCCAGTAAAAGATATAACGGGCTCCTAGTTTTCAATAATTGTTAGCCAAAACTGCAATTCTTTTATCTGGGATTCATTTTTCACCAGCGTATACTTTTTTCGGTATTTTTGCAAATTAATTGCCTTTGTATAATAATTGATGCGATATCGGTCCAAATAAAAGTCCCTGTCAATAAAATAAATGAAAAGTACAGAAAATAAATGAGTGGTAAATAAATGTGGGTGTGAGTCGAGAGATGTGTTTTGTGTTACTTGTGTTTTCCTCCAGCTAGACATTGTGAACTAACTTACTGTCACTGTCGCGAGTATTTAGGTATTTCGTGAGAAAGAAGAAAAGAAAAAGGTTTCTGCTCCCTTCAGGGCAAATGCCTACATATGCACTACAATGTGCAACATAATCTCATTTTCTAGAGTAACCTTATCTAACGGAATTCCATTCGCCCACTACACTATCTTTGCTTGTATGTGCATTGTGTCTTGTTATCTCCTAGTAGATCACATCAAAAATGGCAATCCCACTTTTAGACTCCACTCTGACAGAAGAGCCGGAATTCCCCATTGTCTTATTCCTTTTCTTTACTTATCCAGAATTGGAAATACCTGAATTCCTCCCCAATTTTCCGTTTCGGTTCACAGAGAAAATATCGGATTTATTTTCTGCCTATACTTATTCGACTCAATAAATAGAATAATACTACAGGACTATAGCGACGGACAATAGATCTTTATACCTAAATAATTCGATTATAGCTATCACCTTTTAAGAATTACTACAATTGCAATGAGGATATTCAATTGTTTATAATTCTATGCTTTAGGATCCTACTCAATCTATTCTCGTTTAGCATTAACACATTTTTTCCGTGTAAACCCTTCGCCTTCTGGCTATCGATTATATTTAATAGCTATTTATCTACTTTCCACTCAAGAGCTACTTTACCATGTACTTACGGTTGGGAATGGTAGCAATCGGATATTATGATTAAATCATTATGAATGGTCCTTGACAGGGACATGCTCAAGTTGGCTGCTGGAACTGTGAGGGGAATGTTTTGTTGACTCACGAACAACGTGAATCCAGCTCTCTCTGCTTTATTTACTTTTTACTGTGTGGAAATGAATCAATTGTTTCCACTAACTCTGCGACTAGGATCAATATCATCCTAAAGCTGAAATTCAGTGACTACATTTATAAAACTTTATACAAGTCTCGAAATGACAAAGTATAAGTATCCTATTTATTATAGCAGTTAACAGAGGCAAGAATAACTATCACAGTCATTAACTGCCTATAATAATTTCCCTATGTCTAATGTGTGTATGATAAAGAAGGCGGAAAGAGTTTTATGGAGTCGGAGCCGTGAATGTCATAAAAGGCTTATTACATTAGAATGCTGTCTTATCGCTGGTGATCCTAATCTTAATACACAAATAAAAGGGACGCACGTGGAGGGGAGACTCTTGGGAGTTACAATTTGCACGCCCCTCTGACGTTTCAATCAAAAATGTTCTCCGTAATTAGAAATTTTTATATAGCATATGTTCTGTTTTTAGACATGAAAGTTAACGATGCTCGTTGTTTAAAATTTAGAAAAATGAAAGGAAATCAAATGTTTCAATCTAATTTTGATTAATGCTGAATTTTTTATTTATTGTTAGTGTCCCTTTGTGTATGGGAAGGAAAAAATATAACCTAGCTTCGCACATGGTAGAAATGGATAGAAAACTTGCAGAGACGGCTCAGTTTCCCAAAAATGTCCAATTCCCGTAGTTTAATATTAAATGGAATGGACGTAAAAGGAATTGATGGACAACTTTTTTTGGCACCAATGAATCTGTATGCACATGTAGTGTCTGCGGGGAGAGAGAAAAGTGAAAGATGTCTTTGATGAAAAAGAAATCATCTGCTGAACAGAATTGAGAAACAAGGAAAATCCATCAAATCATTTGGCTTGCGGTTTTCTTTCGGCGTCCCTGTCTGCAGCTTTAACTTCACTTTCTGCCTCTAATGGATTCATATGAGGAGTTGGATTGAAAATGCATGTGTAGCTCCTTGGGCACAATCTGCCTCCTACAATCACCAACTCTTCTCATCTCCTTGCTAAAATGAATAGCTGTAGATAGATAGAATTGCATTTCTACTGGAGATGAGTGATTGATTGTCTCTATCAGCAAGAAGTCTTCTCTTTTTAAAAGCCAAACTTCAAACTGCATTTACTACTCTGCTATTCAGTGTTTGATATTAGCCGGCTTTTTAAGATTTTTGCCTGCCAGCCATCAATTTTAGCCGGCCAAATTGGCCAGTGACCAAAATGGCGAATGGCCAAAAACAATGTAAAAATGATTTTGGCCACCCTAAAAAATGATTTTGGCCGGCTAAAAGGGCATTGCTGCCACTACCATTTTTGCCACTAGCCAGTGGCTTGTCAAACACTGCTGCTATTCTGTGTAGCTCTGCTGTCAAAACTTCTTGTGCTATGCAGAAAAGCTGCATTCGTCCATTTCGGGTGCAGCCTTGACATTTCTATTCGTATCAAAAATGGGAAAATAAATTTATCTGTCTTAGATTTCATTTATGACAATAAAAATTGAGATGATGAGCCTGAGATGAGTGGAATGTACTCAAAAGTGAAATAAAAATATAATTTCGGGTAGCTAGGACTCTACGACGTGTGTGTGTAAGTTGGAAGCAAATGATGGTGATTCAGATTTACTTATATTTAAGTAGGTAATGGACTAACAGATCAGCAAAGTGCCTTTGGTGTAGGAAAAAAGCAGAAAACTCCTTGAAATCAATCAAAATGGACGTTTCCTAAATGCATCCAGCCAGCACCAATCTGAAGCTGCCCTAGTTAGGAAAGTTTGAAAATTATTTACCTACATGAACTGATCTGCCAGAGAGAGCAATTTGTTTGTCTTTCTAGTACAATTTCGCAGTAGTTGACTTTCTCTACTTTCTCTGCTTTCTCTCCTTGCAAAGCAGTTGCAGGAGAAATGTTCATTTGACAATGACGTCATAAAACTCAAATTATCATTTCTATACGTTAATTTGGTTTGTTTTTCATGCGCCCACCTGCTGCGATTGATTATTTGCACGTAACTTACTTCGTGAAGTAAATTAGTTATTGGAATTTGAGGAGGGGAAATTTCGGATTTGCCTAACGGTTTGCCACGGCTGAATGTATAAAACTAATACTTACTCTGTAAATAACTAGTAATTATAGGGTAACAGTAATAAGTTACGATTTGTGTATGTACAGAATTACTGTGTTAGTGTGTACCGTTTGGACTTTTCCGGTTCTTTTCCAATCGATTTTAGCAGACTCACTTCAGCCCTCATGCATTGTCCTGTTTTGAATGCCATTGGTTTGTTGGGTGATTATAAGTAGAATTAAACCAATGTCAACCCAATCTTCAATTTCACGGATAGAAAAACCATAGTTGACAAACATTGAAGCTACTCTTGAGTGAAGGCTTGGCCTTCCAAAATATTTACAAGGTTGTTCCTGTATTCTAACGTAGCCATAATTTCGTGCCGTTAGTAGGTCGTGGAAATTCTATACATAGAAAAATACAAACGTTAATAACAAAGTATAAAATAACAAAGAAAAAAGTCAAAATTTTTGAAGTTTCCTTTGATTTCGATCGATTCTTGGGCATGGCGGATTTTGGCTGTTGTTGCTATGAGGCAGGGCATGAAAAAGGCAGCCTTTTTGGTAGCAAAAGGGCAAAAAGCCTCCTTTTTGCTGCCTTTTTGACTTTTTGGCCTTTTTGACTTTCTGCAGGGGTTATAGCAGTCTGATAGTTGACTTCAATTGTTATTGTATTTGAATTTTGGTTAAAAAGGAGTTTATTATTAGTAATGATTTATTGTGGATTGAATTAAATAGAAATTTTAATTTGATTCTCGATTTCTGTCTATATTTTTTGGGTGTTTAAAATGCCCAATTCTAAAGCAAAAAGGCGGCTTTTTGCTCATTTTGATAGGTAAAAAGGGGCAAAAAGTCAAAAGGCTGCCCTTTTCATGCCCTGTTATGAGGGTGACGTTAACTGGAGTATCTAATTAATTTGTTGCGCAATATATTTATTATCTTCGGGAAGGGAGTTGGAATATTAATGAAATTATGACACATTTGGGGACAAGTTAGTTTTAAATGATTGAGGGAATGTGGAGGATGCAGTGGAGTTGAGTTGGATGGAGGGAGAGGAATAAGTCGCAGTGCATGGAGGCGGCTCGTCTGCTCCTCTTGGCCAAACGGGCAATTGAATGGAATGATGAAGACATAATGCAGGTAGCTAATAATGATAGTTGTTAGGTGAATCCGAGCTGCGGTTGCCTCTCCGCCACGTACACAATGTGTCCGAAGTGTACGGCCTCTGCGGTTTCCTCTCGTTTCGCGTTTCGGATTTCAGCAGGAACGAGCGGTTGTGGGGAGTGGGGAGAACAGTGCAGAGTTATAATGATAAGAGGGAGGGTTGCCGCAAGAGAGTCAAATTTCCAATCTTTCATGTGCCTAATAGGAGGAGAGAGGGAGACAGAGATTCCTCCAACGGCCTCTGCCAATCTAATCCAATTCTGGAAGGCAATGAAGTGAGATGGAAATGGATCTCTTTTGTTTTCCACATATTCCCCCAAGAGTCACCATCATTTCCCGTTCACTTTCCACCACCACACAACGGCCGCTCCTGCCTCTTCGTCTTATCCCCATCCTCCTATCTTCCCTTGTCACAATGGAAAGCCACAATCCTCTGCCTTTCACCACCAAACTGGGCGGCTAACTCTGACAGCGGATTTCATGCCAATACAAAAGTGAGAAAGTTATACGGCGCCAGAGAGCCTCATTTTAAAGGCCTCACAGATAGATACAAGGACAGGGTTGTGGTTTTGGTCTTAATTGGACAAAATTGGTTTTTATTCCTATATTGTCCAGAATAGTCCATGCTTTCACCCATAGGACATTTTGTCCATGGATAAAATGAATAAATTTTAAATTCTTCCGGACAATAGAGAACCCTGAGGACGGGAGCGAGCGTGGATGTGGCTGCGTCCTCGTACTCCTTCTCCGGATCTAATTACACAATCCTATCAAATCAAAGTGAACAAAACAAAACCACATCAATCCTACGGAGCATAGCCATCTCTGCACGATAGTCGCACTGCGTTACAAGTACAGCTTGTCGCTTTGCTGGTGGAAATGATTTTCCATCTCCGGCATCCGGACAAAATTTGGTGGCCATTAAAATAGAATCTTGATTTTCATCATTGACACCTTGGGATGTTATTAAGGAAAAGATAGAAAGGGGAATCTGTCAAAGTAATCCAAGGACGAATAATAATAGCTCGTTACAAATGGGAGTAATGCTAGAGATTTCTTTATTTCTCACTTTTGTCCAAATTTCGGGATGAGAGGGAGACGAAGTAATTTGCGGGCGAGGAAGAGTGACGGAGATGTGTGTGCGGGGACAGAATAAGTAACTCGCCGTTATTGTGTGCTGCTGCTGCTGCTAGTTGGAGTTGATGAGATGGAATGGTTAGCCTAATCTAATGTGATGCAATGTAGGAGGGCCTCGCTATTGCCCAAAGAACATTTCAGTGGAGATGGTGACATTCGTTTTGTTTTATGTAGTGCAGTCGTAGGAATAAAGCTCCATTATCTTTCCCCACAATTCCCCATAAACCTTGCTCTAGTTATCTCTTTAGCTTGGCTAAGTGGCTGGAGTGGCCAGGAAAGCCATCCCTCGCCATTCCTCGCCGTTCCTCCCATGGCCATCATCAGCCCTTCGTTCTCATGTCACTCCGACGACAGAACCGCACCACGTCATTAGAGACATGTCCCTCCCCGGCATTAGCTTATAGCACGGCACCACTAATCACAGCTCCTTCTCATCCTTTCGCCACACATGTACTCACCTTGTCCTCTCTCTCTCTCTCTTTCTGGTAACCTTGGGCTCACATCTCTTAGCTCCAAATCATAACACTCATTCACAAATTGGCCAAATTGTTTATCACAGCCTGCCCATCTACTAGCAACCAAGGCTCGTGGACTCTTGTTACCATGGAGAAGTGACACAAGGTACGTCCGTTAGTTTGGAAATTAAAATTTCGTTTTTTTCCTACTGGCGACTAAATCGTAATTTCAGCCGCCAGTGGGAAAAAAGCGTAGTTTTAATTTCCAAACTCCAGGATTACCTTCTCCCAATGCTCTATGGTAACAAGTGTTCAGAAGCCTTGACTAGCAACTAATGAAAATCTCTGCAACGCAGCGCAGAACTCTGCATTTTAATTAGTCTTGCATGCATTATCATTATAGACTTGTCAGAAACGACAGTTTGAATCTTCTTTCTCTCCCTGTCACCACCACACGCACATGTGGAAATGTTGTAAGCACACCCTGCTGATCATCGACGAATATTTCCCAGAATATGAATACTCAAATTTCTGCCTTCTAATCTTAACCTACTTCTTCAAAAACATGGCAAACTATTAATACAAGAAGAAGTTTATCGAGAGAGACATAAGAAAAATCATGCGTCTTTGTTTTGAAATTTTTGCAAAAAATGCGCCAAAAATAGCGCCATTCTTAATGTAGCCTTATGGAGTCAAATGGAGAGAGTGTCTTAATGTTGAATGAATTTTTGATCAGTGTGTAATTATTTATTTTATGCCCTTTTTCACAGGATGCTCCAAATGTGGAGTGAGTATTCTAAAAACGTGTAAAATATTGTGCGGCGTGATTTTTAAGGTGGCTTTCCCTCTGGTTCTCCAGACGTGTCCAGTGAATGGCATTATATGAATGCTAATGAATGCTGGCGTGAAGAGAGACGGCGAGGGAGTTTGTTGAAAGTAGCAAATGTTTTGAGAGTAAGCAGGGCGGCTGTGGCTGTTGCTAGCTGGAGGAGTTGGTGGTGCGTGCATGGAGAGTGTGTGGTGTCATTACGAGGCTACATGATGGAAATGAGCTGATATTGTGAGCATTTGAGGAGAGCGTCTGCCTTAACTTTTATGGTCAGAAATTACAGCCTTTCCTCCACCTTTTAATTCCCAGTGCCTCCCCGCCGACCAAACTCTTGAAACGAGCGTCCATATATCCACAGAGTCTCTTAGCAACGCCGAACGACTTAAATCCTTTTCACGCACTTCTAAAGTTTCCCACTTCACCAGCCCATTCAACCATTTCCAACGAAATAGACTCAAACTGAGTTCTGTGTATCGACTTGGCTAAATTGTTTCTACTTTCTACTTATAAGGACACTTCATCTTAACGCCGTCAAATTTTCTACTTAGCCAAAACTATACAAGAACTGCGTTTGGAGTTGTAAATATTAAAAAGCGTTTCTTCTTAAGTCCCTGCTGACAACTAGGAACATAACCAAGTGAAGAAGTCGAGTTCAGAGTTGCCTAACTTAGCGGGCCATTCAACTTCCACCCGTTCTTCTTTGCGTTCTTCTATGAACATAGGTGTTCAATTTTGGCACTACAGTGTTCAATTTTGGCTGGCTTAATTGGCGAAAAACGAAAATTCAACCAATTTTGGGTGGCTAAATTGGCGAAAAATGAAAATTCGACCATTTTTAGTTGGCTAAATTGGCGAAAAACGAAAATTGAAACAATTTTGGGTGGCTAAATTGGCGAAAAATTAAAATTCGACCAATTTTGGGTGGCTAAATTGGCAAAAAATGAAAATTCGACCATTTTTGTTTGGCTAAATGGGCGAAAAATGGAAATTCCACCATTTATGGCCTGCTAAATTAGTCAAGAAAAATTCCACCATTTTTGCCTGGCTAAATTCGCAAGAAATGAAAATTCAACTATTTTTTCTTGCCAATTATTCATATTAAACAATCATAAATTTTTGTGTGCTATTAAATATTGTGATTTTATGATAGTCGAATTCCCTAGTAATTGATCGTGAGTCGCAACTGATCGTCTCTATTAACTGATCGTCACTGTAATTGATCGTATTGTAACTGATCGTCACTGCAACTGACCGTCGTTATGTTATAAAATTGAGTGGTAATGGAAATGGGACTTTCAGCTCTCAAGGCAGCTGTAACCATGGAGAAGTGGGAGAAGGCAATCTCCTCCGGGAGTTTGCAAATTAAAATTTGATGTACAATGTACAAATACTTTGTGTAGCACTGTGAAATTATAGAATTAAACTTACCTTGAGCTAGTTCAGCTACTTGGTCCATGTTAGTTAAAATAAATCAACGTCACAATTAAACAGGCAAAGGCAGGAAAGGCACTAAATATATTTAAAATGATAATAAAGTAAAATAATTAAGCCATATTCAAGCCTGTATTACATTATTTAAATATTTATGTTATGTATTAGAAGGAATAAGAATGCAGCTACAAATATATCTACGAATCTATAAATGTTACGCGTTACAAACTTACACAGGTATTACAACCACAGTCAGTTACGGTGACGATCAATTACAATACGGTCAATTAAAGTGACGATCAGTTACAATACGATCAATTACAGTGACGATCAGTTACTAGAGACGATCAGTTACTAGGTTACCTGGGGCTGCACGGATTTGGAGTGGACATTTGGAAGAATTGAAACAAGCCGTGCTATGAACACGGGAAAAGACGAAATCTTTGGTTTGATTAGGCAGAGCTTAGACTTTTTGTATTTATCCAGAACGGACGGGTGATGGAAACGGAGAGCCATGCTATAATTATAATGGAGGCAGGTGAAGCCTTTCTTATGTTCTTCTGTTAACCTTCGTTTATATACGATTAGCCTTAATACAGTGCCTGAACATTCTTTCCTCATATGCATACTACACAAAAACCTCTTCTCTTACTATAAAGTTATTAGGGAGAAAGGCTTAGTCCAGCTATTCCGATAACAAAATGACTAGCAGAATTTAATAAGCAGAGGCACACACTTTGGTAATACTGACAAATGCAATTAGAAGGATATTATTATTATCCCACAGCTCTTAGCTACACTAGCTACCTAATTTCAACATTTAGCCCTTTGAATGGACACCATGGCTATACATTTCCCTATATGACTATCTATCTAATTCCATAATTCCATTTCATTAAGAAGACTGTAGAATGCGACTTGCTGCTCAAGAAAAAGTTTAAAGCTTTTAAAATGGAAGCGCATTCTAAAAAGCACCCTGTTTCCCTTTAATTATAATCTTTCAATGTGTGCAAATAATTTTTGTCTTGGAATCCAGACAGGACGTTCACTTGTAAAATTTCGCATTATTACTAATTAGAAGTCATTATTTAAAAGTAGTACACACTCCAGCAGCGTGTTATGATACTAATCATAGTGCAAAAACGGTAACTACTTATTAAAGATCATAGCGAGAAAATGATCTTTATTTTGGTTTACGCAATGATAAATACTAGTTTGGCAAGGGATGACATAGTTTTTCTGTTACACAAGTCTGTGATTTGTGTAATAAAAAAGTAATGAGTTGCAAAACGACACGTAATTGCTATGTCTGGGAATATTAGATTGAATTTGAAATTGATACTGTAGGATCATAACTGGGCCATGAGGTCACTTGACAATGCTATCATCATTTGTAGGAGAATTATTTGCAATTTTCTTGAATGACACACTGTGAGGGGAATCTTTTTGGATTTGGAATTGAGACAACTTTCTCCACAGCATGAAATTAGAAATATATTTTTGTCTCTATGTCTGTGTGTTTTTGGGTGGATTGTACAAGTTGTGTAAATATTCTAGCCATTATTAGTGTGGTGCACTACTCTACTCTTGTTTGGCTTTATTATTATGAGGGAGCTGAGTGTTGGTATTCTGATGGTTAGCTTACCTCCTCAGCAGATGATGATGATGCTGATGAGCTTTGGTTTTATGGCATTGAATATTATGGGATTTGCTGGATGAAGTGGAGTGGCAAGTGAGTTTGGTTAGGATAATAAAAAGGCTCTTGTTCACAAGAGTCAAGTGAAGCTCTTAAATATCCGCTCCCTGCTCCGCTCCTCCATTTACAAATGCGGATTCAATGGAAATAATATTTGTTTTATTATCTCGGCTGGAATCCTTACAGCTGCAATTGCGACGTATAATTCGAAATATGTAGACATTTCAGTGCCATGAGCCTCCACTCCAGTTCCACCAACTTAAAATCCGTGCCAAGCTAATGGAAGTTCTAGTGTTGTCATTTCAAATAGAAACTCCTGGCCGTCTATTTATTTTCCGACTAAACTTCCATAATATTTTCCCCGCCACGGGTTCACTGAGCTTCGGATCATTTTCAAGCGTATAATAATAATAATAATAATAATAATATAGTGTCATCCAGCAGTTCATGTATAGCCATTCCATATAAATGCCCTTTCGTTATCCCACTAAATATTAATTAACAAGGAGCACCTTCTACGACTGCCATTAAGTGCATGTTACTAATCTCACTCCCCCAGGCAATGTCTTTCTCTGCCGCTTATTTCACAGATCCTGATTTTATTGTATATACTTAGTACTTGCTCTATATAAATGGAAAATAGAATTATATAATTTTAGATAACCAAAAGGCGTCTTTATAGTGTACGATGGCGGCAGGAGCCTGTTTATTCAATGCACACTCACTGTTTGTCATTTCTGCCTGTAAAACTAGAATCTGAATGCCAATTAATTTTCAGTAACTTTAGCTTTAGTGAATTGCTTGTCTTCTGTCTCGCACTACAGAAGTTTGAGCTGGGAAAATGAAATTAAATGGTTTCTGTATTGTGGAGTCTCCAGTTCTCCAGCTTTGTTCCCCACTGTTCATTCTCCTCTTCCCAACTCTGTCAATTTCCTAATGGACTAATTTTCCTCCTAATGTCACTATCTCAGTTTCAAATAACAATGCCAGGCTACTAATTAGTAGTTAGATGAAAGTCTTCTCAAACAGTTAATTAATAGCATGATGCCCCGAATAATGGCAAAGATAAAAATTATAATTCTTTAACTTGCTATTTTGTATATAAGCAAATAAGATTTAGGGATTGTGCCTGAAATAAGGACGTAAAATGTATTTATAATATTGTTGTGGATGATGTGTGGCAGAAAGTGAGTGAGTTGATTTGAATTTGACATGAGTGAAGGCTAAGTGCATTTAAGCAGAGAAATTTCAGTGGGGGAAATCTTTTAACAGTTTCCTTCGTGTGTCGTTTCGCCTTTATATGGCGGTAAATAAGTGTTTTTTACGTCTAAGACTCCCGTTTGCTCTTGCATGTGATTCGTGGTTAGGGATTGATGTACTGTGAGCTAATGTAAGCTAATGTAATGGAAAGTAGTGCAGAAAGGAAACTGTTCGTCGGGCAGAGTGAGTGAGTGAAGGTGGTGAAAGTGAAGAGTGACTCAGGCTGTGGCTTAATGGAAGACGAAGGAGAAAAGTGAAAGGAGAGAAACTACTCGCTCCCTCGTTCTGATCCTCATCCTCCTTGCATTTTTCTTTCCATTTCCTTTTTCGTTTGTGTAAATATGGCGGGTAGTAGTAGTAAGTACGCAATATAATAATTCCATTATGCCGAAAAAGAGAGAGAGATGCCTGGTGCAGGCACAGACAGGCACATAATAATATTATTGCCATAGATAAATAGGCACGGGCTATGTTTATGTGATGTGTGGAGCTAACGAGATATTTACCTTCCCTTCTTTAGCTCAACAATGTACGCATCCATTTTTGTGGGCCGTGACAGCTTTAGTATCTGCATTGAGCAGTTGAATTTGTGGACGGAGATTGGCACAACGTCCTTCCCTTCCTCCCAATCTCATCAACGACTTAAAAGTGCAAATGCAAAAAAATAACGAGCTCCGAAATTCCAAATCCAAGACAGATTCGCAAATAAATGAGGATCCCTGCTATTATTATTATTTGCACAGATGAATAGGAAGAGGTCTGAGGATGAGAGCTCCTTTCAAAAAACCAACAAGTAAATGGGCACACTGCTTTTGACTCAAAGTCACTCAGTCAGTGACAGTGACGCTAATGTACAGTGCAGTTTAGGTTGGCAAGAGGGGACACTCTCTCTCCATCTTATTCTGATTTTTTTGCCAGGGTTATGCAGTGGATAAAATCAACGAGTTGCTCTTATAATTACACAAAATTGGATTTATCCACTTTCATTTTCCACATTGGCAGGGTGCTATAAGATTTTACATGGATTCACCCAATTTTCTCCAAATTTTCCAATTTGCATGGATGAAATTCCCTAATTTCATCCGGATAATTTACTACCCTGATAGAAAGTTCTGTTCGAGGGAGGGCATCGCCCATGTCCAATCTCCTGGCTTACCAATCTGCGAGATTTGTGTCATATTGTCGTTTGGGTCTACAAATGTGGCAGCAGCATAGGGAAATGGAGCCAGAGACGAGGCCTACGACTTTCCCCCATTGTCTTGAGGAAATGTGAAAAGGCGAACGGCTTGGCCGTGCTGGAAGAAATTGTTAACCGGGAGAGAGAGAGATTGAAGGGAAGTGATGTGATGTGAACAAGTCAGGTGGCTAGTCAGTTTTTCGTACCAACCAACCTAAGAAAGCTAATTTTACTTTGGAAACACTAGAGCTTCGTAAACACAAACCCGAGGACCAACCTGTCAATTCGTGACAGGATTTTTCTAAATATACAAAATGCAATGATGCCTGATATTACGAGGCTAAAGTCAATACTGAGTTGAGGTACCTACCTAAAATATGCAAAAAATTTAAGTGAATGAATTTAGAAATAATATAATCACATTGACAAGTTATTTAATTTTACATTTACGTACAAGAAAATTTTACACATATTTTTGGATGTAGCTTGTGAACAAAACTTTAATGGAAAGCTAATTTTTTTCTCATCAAATGATATTAAGATATTTTGTTTAAAAAATAGCTACCATGGCAGAGATCAATACATAAATTAAAATACTAAATGTAGATTCTATAATATTCAATTACCTAAGTTAAAACACTTTCACGATCGACAACACCAGGGACAGAAGCTCAAGTTGAACAAGAGCTCCTCTTCAACAATAACTAAATCTTCAAATCTTCCTTTCAAAGCCCAGCCGAACTCAACAAATCCCAGTCAAGTGAAAGTCAAATAAGCAACAACAGCTCTCTCTCTCTCTCTCTCTCTCTCTCTCTCTCTCTTATCTACTGAATTTCTCCTCAACCCATCCACCTATCTCTTCTCAGTCACACAGTGGCGTATATTTCCCGGGTACCTACACCACTCCATCTCTTCTTTAGCCTGAATTCCAAATTCTTTTTGAAAATTGTACAAGGAATAATTCCTGCCATTGCAAAAATCGAGGAAAATCCAAAAACTATAATACACTCCTTCAATGATCCATAAGCTTTCTCTTATTAAACAGTTTTAATCGTATAGCCAGGCATATTTTATTATTTCAGTTAAAATTTTGTGGTTTATTTCAATAATATCTTCAATTTCTTTGTTTCAGGAAAGTGAATGCAAAATTTTGTTATTTAACCTAAAGATTTCTTCATTTCTTGTGCAAAATCGGCGGCCCATCATTCTCTCAGAGATTATTTGTTATCTACGCAATTTAATTCCAATGAGGAAAATTGAATTTTCGAGATGATAAATATAATTATATGTTATCGTGGAAGATAATAGTTCAATGTGTCTTTAGAAAACAAATTTTCTTAATTAATACACCAATTAGAATAAATATAGTGTTCCAGATTCGGTGCAGTTTGCTTAAAGTCTCTCTATTTCAGTCGGCTTTTAATGTTTCCAGTTGGAAAGGAATTTAAAATATTTCGTATATACTCTGTCGAAAGTTTAATGAGTACATTATGAGATTAAGGAAAGGAAAGAAGCGGAAGTGGAGCCAGAGTTCACTTAGGCACACACAGACTTAGTAAGTAGCTACCTAGCTGCATGTCACTCCGCATCTTCTTCCCTTTGATAAAATGTAAAATAGAGTCAAGTGATGCAGCATTAGTTCTTTCGGCATTCACCATTAGCATAGTAGCTGCAGTGAAGGACGCTAAGGATATTCGTAGAGAAATGCGTCCTCGTATGCCCACCTTTTTACTACCTGCCTGAAATCTGTGTGTTCAAACACAATTCGAAAATTTCGTAGGC
>JABASI010002511.1:0-19464 GCA_019776505.1 Tomocerus nigrus
TACTACAACAACAATACTATAACTAACTACACATCACAATATTCCTCTACACAATTGTTAATAATATTTTCCAACATTCTCCACTATCGAGTATACAGTATACTAATGTAGCAACGTCTCTATTTAATATTAATTTATAATATTCGGACAAGAAGAGGAAACCTATTATTTTGTGTAGGATATATTTTTTATTGCGACACAAAATATTCCAATCATCTCTCAAGTGCCTTGAAAACAAAAATACCGTTCCCGACACGCATAAAAAGATTAACTTTGTAATTGATTGTGGACATTTTGGACATAGAAGAGTTTTCATTAATAAAATTATGTAGGGATCTCGTCTGTATGGGATAACTGTCAAAATTCAAACAATTATTATATTTGCTTTATTTAATGATGCTGAATGAATGAAAATGAATTCCGAATAACGTGGTCCATCGTATTTAGGTACAAGGTATACAAAAGCTAGGATGTATAAATAGAGTTTGTATTTTCATCTGTTTTTGAGTTGAATGCAGTTGTTGTAATGTTTGTGAATTATAGGTGGACACACTATAACGTCTGTATATTATCAGTAGAGAAATTAATGAAAGAGATTGTAACAACAAGTTTCATAATTTATTCATTTACTCACAGCTAACACACAGTTCATAAATTTCAGGATGATTATAAAGAGAAATGATAAAGTAGGATATAATTAAACTTTGCCACAGCCTAAACCACAGCATCAGATATACACAAAGGAGGGATGGATGTAACAGCACAGCACAGAAGAAGAAGAAGGGCTACTATAGATTATAAATGGCTGCATGCCATGCCATAGCAGTAGTGTAGCCATAGAATGAATAGGAATGGCTAGAGCTAAAGAGAATAGAAGGAGAAGAGATCAGCTTTATTTCAGCAGGACGTTGATGCATGAAACATCATTGCATTTTCCCACAGGACTTTCAAACTCAACTCTGCCGACCAGATAGACAGAGGTAACAAGAAGCTTTAGCAATCCAACATCCCTTTCCCCTCCATTATTCCATAGGTACATCTAGCCGTGGAGAAAGTACACATTTACATTGTTTCTTCCTTATTATATATTGTGCTATGCATTTCTAATGTGACCGATAAACATATTTTATATATACAGTGTGGTTCTTTTTTAGTTTCTTCCATATTATTTTCAATTTACAAATCAAATTTCGCATTTTCGACAAAAAATAACCCACAAAAATTATTTACACATTTATTTTTACAAACAAAACTTTTCCTTGCATAAAACTTTGTCCCGGGTGAAAGGTAAGTGAAAGTTCGATTTGGTGGAAATGGCTTGAAAATAATTTTTGTGAGCCATTTAGGCCCAAAAAAGAAAATGTGATTTACATGGTGAAAGTGATATGGCAAAATATTTTAAAAAACCACCCTGTATATAATAATGCTGACGATGATGGTACAACTTTCTTTTTCTTAATATGTAGTCGGATTTTGTGTACACCTCAGAGAGCTTTAACTTAAGTTAGTCTTGACAAGAGAAAGTCTCCTGTCTGGTGATGCTACTTGAAAAACTCTACCCACGCCTTAGTTTCCCTTGATGTGAGCAGGATACGTAAGAGGACAATGCCTAATGTCAATCCTGTCCATAGGACCATGAATGCTAACCAACCTACACACACATACACTCACACTAGACAACCAAATCGCTAGATTTCACCAAATCGCTTTTACTGCCCCGAGGACAACGTCATTCACTTCCAAGCAACCATTTAATACACTCCAAGACTCCCTTTCAATACAACTATTCCACTTTCACCATCTACGTCATCCTATTCGAGACTTCATATCCGAAAATCATCTTTCACTACCTAATTCAACCTTTAAAATACCACATTGCCAAATGACAGACCAACACGTGGAAAATTATGCTCTATTTCCGCAGATCTGAAAGAGATGTAAAGATGTAATTTCAAACCGTTTAATCAGTTGTCGATTGGGTCGAAAGTTTTCAAAGCTAACCCAATTCCTTTTAGATTAATAGTAAATGATAATTTATGAATATGAATAACTGTTGTCATTTTTAAAATGCCCACAGGCCATTACTTTGAATTAGTTCTAATAATAATTAACAACTTCGAAAGCTAAAAGCAAATACAACAAAGAACAATAAAATCGCCTTTTGTGTCTCTCAAAGTATCTGAAATGAATATCAATATTTTTAATAATCCGAGGAAATTAATCATTAACTCGTTCAAATTACACAAAATACACATAATTGTTGAAAAATGTTTGAGATAAGATATAATAAGATTAGATAAGAGAACATTAATAATGCAAAAAATTTAAGCTTAACAGATGTGGGTCAATTTGGAAGTGGTACTACAAATATTAAGTGATATCCATATTTTTAACCATTTTTAATCATTGCTCGTTCAAAATACACAAAACTATTATCATGGAAAAATGTTGGAAGATAAAAACTGAAACTGTTGTAATTATTTGATCAGGTAAGAGAACATAAAAATTGAAAAAAAGTAAGTTAAACAAACCAGATGTCTTGTGATAGAATTTGGGACTTTATGAAAAAGTCTGTAAAAAGTAGTAAGTGCAGTAGGAACTTATTTTAATAGTAAAGAGCGCTTTTCATGGTTAGTTGCCAACTGTAATGTAATGAAAAACTAATTTGGTAAGTATAAATCTACGTAGTTAATCTGTGTGTGTCGTATGCATATATGTGTGTAGTGGAGAGCGGAGCTAAACGGAGCTGTCTCGCTCCAACATAAACTAAGTAGGTATGATAAAAACGAGATAAATTGTGAAGGGAGCGTAATCTAAAAGTACATAAAGAGCAGAGCTTAGCATTAGGGAATAAAATAATGCAAGAGCAGACAATTGCCAGAGCTTGTATTACATACTTAACTACTACTTGTTTTTCCAGAGTCAGACAGAGCTATTGACTAAGCAAATTTATAGTCGAGGAAAGCAGGAAATTTGCTAGCGCAGGAGACTCTTCTAGAAAATTCAAAGCTTATGCGAGATACATTAATGCTTTTAAGATGATTCTTCTTCATAGCTAGGTAAGTCCGAATGGGTCGCTACAAACAACTTCCCCTACCTACTACCACTACCCTATCTTCAATTCCTCTTCTATTGTTCAAAAGAAAGTTAGTGCTCGAATCAGCATATATGGCTATCAACTCAATCCTTTGCTTTCATCTTCTTCCAACAATTCGTACTTATTTCGAACAGACACTAGTATACACTATTTAAATCTAAACAGCTATAGTTAAATTCATTTCACTTGTCCGAAAGCAAAGAAAGTTAAAAATACTGAATTTTTTAAGTAAACATATTGAAATTTTTAATAAAAAATATCTGAAATTCCCTTTTTTCTGACTTTTGAGTCTGTTTTAAGGAAAAAAGAAATATAATTATCGGATATTTTGTACGCTTTTCCTGAAAATTTAAATATTTTTGTAATTTTTGGGTTCGGAAAAGTGAAATGAACTCAACTATACTTATATTATTAGCAACCTTCTTTGTAGAACTGCAAATTAATTAGTTAAGAATATCCGTATGGAAATAAATGGGTATGCCTATTATTAACGGTAGGTAGGCACCCACTCTTTGGCATTTTAAAAGTACCTACTTTAGTCCCATTACAAAATAGAAAGAAGACAATAACAATTAGCTACACGATTAAAAATAGGTTTCCCCATCGCAAATTCTAGCAAATAATTTTGCAATCTATTAATAAATAATTTCTCTAAACAAGTAACAAATAAAAAGATAATTCTACTTAGAATTTTTAAAAGTACTTTAGAAAATAGGAAGAAGAAAAATTAACAAATTCTTTAAAATAGGTAGGTCAATTAAAATTTTAAATATTATTATGTGTGATTTTACAATCTATCAATAAATTTGTCTTTAAAAGTGACAAAAAAGACTACAGTAGCAAATATTGACAGAGCTGCATAAGAAGTTACAACTATGCAAGGTAAATCGACTGTGTATTTTATTTGCACTTTAAATGGAGACCTACTTATTTAATATGCATCAATTTTGACATGAATAAAGATACGTTGAATGTAGCTACATTAACGACAGACATTTTCTTGTGACATTTTTTTTACAAATCATGTGATATTGTATGGTAATAATATTATTTTGAATATGGTTGGGAATAAATTTCAGTGTGTCAGTGTTTACAGTATGTCACTTATAGGGATTATTGACAGGATAGAATAACATGGTTTTCTGGGAATCAGTGTTAAATAAAGAAAGATGAGGGATTTTGGAGACATATAGCGTGACGTGGCATGACAAGAAGAAGAAAAACAGATAAAAAGTGCCAGCAGATGTGATTCCAAGTTAAATAGTAAATGTAATCTGGTGTAGCTAGCATTTGAAAGTGTGGAAAAATAAAATTTCTCTCTTTTCTCCAATGATGTGTTATGAAAGGGGAAAAGGCTGGAAACGGAAGGGAAAGTCTCTATGGTTTGGCTTTGCGTGGAAAATGGAATATTCACAAAGCAAAGTATAATATCGTTAAAAAACCAAGTCGCTTCGTCCTGATACGAACTATCAATACAATAGATTTGCATTTGCTATCCTTAGAAAACATTCTTGCGTATAATAATATAATCTAAAAATATAGTAGTAGATATATATCTGATATATATACATGTGTAATATTATTCGGTTGAGTAGATGTACATAAAAAGCGTTCTTAGACCACAATAATGTGTGGAAGAATGAAAGTATAAAACTAAAATAGATATAATAGAAAGTAGAGAAAGTAAGAGAGAGAGAGTAGGAGGAAAAGAAGAGAAAGCAAACTGAAATGAAAGCACCGGATTGAACTTTCACTATGTAAAAAAGTGAAAAGACATGCAGACGACTGCTGTGCTTTTGCTTTCTTGTGTCCTCCTTTGTCGGTATATAGTCTCCCACCTATTCTCTCTCTCTCTCTCTCTCTCACTTTCTCCATATATAGTCAATGATAGATAGAGATAGCGTAAAAGTGTAAGTATTCCGTTCCCGTTAGCTCTCTTTAGCAGACGCGCCACTTTGGAAACAAGGAAGAAGAAGAAGAAGAAGAAGAGTTTGAATTGAGGAGAGAAAGGAAAAGTAAGGCAAGGCTAAGGATATTCGAAAAAGAAAAGGGAGCCGAAAGGAAAGCAAGGCAGGCAGATAGGAATAAGTGCTAACAGGGAATTTATGACAGGGCAAGTTTATTTTCTTCTGACGTCACTGGGATCCAGTGATGACGTCAGACCTTTCTCCATACGCTTTTTATCCACCAACCACTATTAGATTAAAATATGGGCGCTGAGTAAGCCAAACCTTTGATACTATACACATACACACATACATAGATGTTTCTATCGAAAAAGAAAGTACATTTGGGTAGTTACTTAAGCGTACGTACTGTAGTTACCGTACAACGATTTCAAAAATACTCACACACACACTAGAGAGATTCCCCTAGTAAAGAGATGCCCTGATTCCTTCCTTTTTTTACTCGCACATGCGACGGCCTCTATTTCCAGCACACACTCACACACAAGAAACACTATCTCTGTATATCCCACGGACGCTCCATTTTCCAATTCTATTTCTGGCCGGAGAACTAAATATCTGTGTCAACGGGCTTTTCCTCCCTTGCTCTTGCACTTGGACTCAACGAAATATATTTAGACTCTCAGACACGAGTAACTACATCTAGCATAGCACTTGCATTTACGCAACGAAATGCCAAAGCCAAATAAACTCAGCATCGTTAGAAACTATACTCTACTTACTTAGACGTACATTCCTTATAGCACATTGTTCTCTCTCTCTCTCTCTTTTGCTTTCTCCTCATAACTATAAAACGACAGTAAGGCTAAACTACTAGAGAAACTTTAAAGAGCAAGACTTTAGTTTAAATGTATAGATAGAATGTTGCGTGTCTTGTCCTATTGTGTCACAGCTCTTTGGCTCTTTAGCTCACGCTCGTGCGACAACTACTTACACTTCTCTTACTTTTACAGTATAAAATGCTCGCCAAATACTTACACTACCTTCCCCTTCTCTCAGCATGCAACATGCAACTCCATTTTTGCGTGTACTTACTGTACACACTTTAGGAAATATGTGACTAAGGTGAAAGGTTACTTACTTTCATGCAACATTTTGTAAAAATAGACTGTATACCTTTCGTCGGAACACAATTTATTACTGCTGCGCATATTTACCACGTCATCATACTTATTAACAATCAAACGCCAACTTACATTGCTAAATTTAACGTTCATTTCAAAAATAATTAGCATAATTCGCCGTTTTCAACAATCTTATTAATATCCCTTCATTTTAGACAATCTTTTCGTTGTGCGAAGGAATAAGAGACTTGGGCTTGGGTAGATAAAGAAATGTTGGTTTTGGATGATAAAAGATTAGCACACAGTTAAGTATTGAAAAATTGCGTAGGAGATTTCTCGTTTCCTCCGTAAAATGCCAAGTAAATAACTAAGCTGTTGTTATTAGTCCTTTGAGTAATGAAAGGTTGACTAATAGAGAAAGGGAAGTTTCTCTAATGTTCACATTGGGAGTAAGTAGGTAGGTGTATCTAAAGACGAGCAGGTAATGTACCTTGGCTAAGTAGCAATGAAAGTTGAAAGCAAGGAACAATGTGTCACTGGATACACAAAGAGAGTAGAGATGGGAAGAGTATGGCGTGGAAATGATGCAATTGACACTATTCAAACAAAAAGATACACATCCTCTCCTTACATTATACACAAATGTAGAATGTCAGAGGAGAAAAAGTGGGGCTGGGAAAAAGTAAATGTTTCGGCACAACTCTCACTGACTCATTCTCTTTCATTCAACTGAAATGTAGCGAACAGAGTTCAGTGAGGGAAATAAAATATATCTACAGATACGTACGCTAATGTGGTGTTCTAGGTATAGGTAGGGAAAGGGAGCAGTCACAAAGAAGACAACTTTCTAGACTTTCTCTTTTTCCTGTCCATGTGACTAAGATTCTCTTCCTCCTCCTAAAAGATTCACGTAGTAATGTATGTATGTATAATAGTCGTTTTTGGATAAAATTACGAGCATGTGCTTCTAGCTTCAATATTAACATGCTCGTAGTAGGAAACTAAAGCAATCTCGTGAAATGTGAATTTATCAGAAAGTATGTGCATGTACTAGAGAGTCTTACTAGAAGAGCCAGGTTCAACGATCTATCTTTATTAGCCAACGCACACTCAAAATACTCACTTCACTCTCAGACAAGGCACCAGAGCCCAATCCTCTATTACTACTCTCCTCTAGCCATTTCCCCTATCTTATCTCGCATCTTTAAAGTTGACTCACCTATACACAAAAGCTACATCGTCTCTACACACATTCCTATTTATTCTTTCGCACATTTATTCAGAGCCTTGAAACGGATTATCTTCCGCTACTACAAATTCGAGAATGTACCCGCATTTTACCTATACCTATACAATAATAAATAGACTACCTACAGAACTACTTAGGTACTTGATTAGTTATAGAACATTTGTAATACGTACCTACTTATTTTTAGCACCCAAAACGAACACCTAGTATTCATTCATGATTCTCTAGTATCATTCGTAGCTTATCAGCTAATTCAAGGTAGGTAGATTCCTCCTCGGTGGCACCCCCCTCGGGTGGCAGTTGCCATATCGACATACCGTGCAGCTAATTAATAACCAGAATGCCAATCCATATTAATTTATAGTTTCATTATTTTTATTCTCTTATATTGAAACAGATGTAAATCTTTTGCTGTCTTACATGTTACAAAGTTTATTATATTTTAAAGAAAATATCGGGTTCAAATTAAATTTTCAAAAAAATACGTTGCTCTTTTAACTTATTCAAGAATTCGGCAGATATTGTAATTCCCTCTAGAATGATAGTTGATATCCATAATAATTGATATTTACATATTATAAATAATATCGGCCATAAAAAATATTCGTTCAGTATATCCCTCTATGGATGTGTTCACATTTCATTTACGCACAATTGGTATCACAGCAATAGCATTTCGAAAAAAAGGTATAAAATACCGTAAACTGTCTGCATCCTTTTAAATTGGGTTAAGTCAGGTGTAGAAAAGTTCTGGTATCATTTAAATATGGTTCACTGGTTATTACAAACAATGCTTGTCCTTTAAGCATGTACATATTTTCTTGTATGATGGCAAAGTAATATTATTAATATTTGTTCTATACAAACACTCAGAGTAGTTTCTTTCAGGTATACTATATAATATTGGTTTTGATGTGTGCATAGCTTTTTATCTTTTGTTTGAATTGGGATTGAGATACTAGTGTAATAATAGGGGAATTTATATGCAATCTAACCACACACACGTTTGTATTTATATAGGCACGTCTCAACTCTGCATAAAACTAAAAGCTAAAGTCAAACGCACATTTTAGGATTGTGTGTCGGGAGAAGTTTAGCAACAAGAAGAGGAGGAAGAAAAAAGTGGCAAAGGAGCCCGAACAGGAAAAGGAAGAATGCGCTCGGAGAAAAAGGCGTCATGGCGTCTTTATTTCGTGCCGGCACCCATAATACTCCATAACATAGAGTTGTAGGTTATTCTCAGATATGAGGACACTTGACTAAAGGGAACGTACGGAGAAAGCAAAGCACTTTGCCCACTACACCTATCCAAAAACGTAATGCCGTCGTCGCCGAAGAAAACAGTGCACAGCACAGCACCCTGTGATCCTGCTACGAATCCAAAATTGAAGTATGCATACGGAATTCATATATGAACCTTTATAATATGGACTACATAGAAATAGCACAATAGCAACGTAGGCTAGAAACTATATCCATAGTAGTAGCAGTAACAGTAAGTAAGCACATATGGGGAAAGTAAATAAAGCTACCCACACACATCTACTAAAGTCTATCCTCAAAGTAGCTACGTAAGCCTAACCTAGCAATCCCATTAAAACAAATGCACTGGCAGTTGTTACACTCAAAAAATCATTTGCTCCTTTTTTATGACTCTTATATACGCTAACTTTATAAGAACTAATGCTTTCCCTTATTACACACTCTTTTTTCCCTTTCACTCCACATCCCTCTCTCCACATATAGTAAATTACCCATTTTCCCCTCCTAACTGCACATGATGTGAAGAGTATTACATTACACATGCCTAATATTTAGATCCATATCTAATATACCATATACATATACTACCAACCAATATCCACATCACTGCATTGTCTCATTCATAACCATCACCAACTCCATTAAATCTCTCAAACATACTTTAATTCTTACATACATCATAAATATTACACATATAACAGCACTTTTATCCAAAGAATAACCACTCCCTTCAAAAACCCTTACATTAATGCAAGAATTTTAAAATAAATGTTTGTCTACAAGGAGAAAGCACTATCGGTACTATCTCCTTACGGATCATAAGCATATATACCTACACAGTCTTCAATCTGGAAATCTTAATCTTAAAACCCTTTTTTAGATAAGGCTTTTAAGATAATCAAAAGATAACCATTAATAATAGAAACACAATATCAATAAGTTTGGCATTTCCATTTTGTACGACAACATTGTTATCGGTGTATAACGTGTCTGCAGCTGATATCGATAACTTTAGTAAGAGATAAGGCATAGACACCCCCTACTATAGCGTTAACGTGCTTTATCTAATATCAATGTGAACAGCTTGATTTTTGATACGAAAATTTCTATAGAAAATCTCAAATGACAACAAAAATACTTCACATAATATCTCCGTTCTTCAGTTATCAAGTGAAAGGGATATTGTGAGTGCCTTGTGTAAATTGGAAAGTAGCATTAGGTACATGAAGTGCCATTTAGCGATAAAAGTATAGAACTTTTCAAATTACAAAACTGTATAATTTAAGAAGAACTTTCTAGCTGGTCTGCTTTAATTTACTATATATGAATTGAGATTATCAATCTACTAATTAATAGAAAGATCTAATTAGGTTTCACATCGCTACCTTTACGCTTTCATGAATATATTATTCCCCGAAGTACATTTTATGAAAGTGCATTATACAATTGAAATATATAGCAGTATTCTGGGAAAGGAAATTTAGACTATACACTTCCAACAGCTTTGATGACTGTTATGTAGTATCTAATTGTCTACATAGTAGCTATACATATCATTTTATATAACAACAAAGGAACTTTCACTATTCAAAACGAAAGTGAGTAAACTAGTCCGTTGCTTTACATTCGGGAATTGAAAAGAATGAAAAGTATTCACGTATTGAAAATGAGAATGCTGTAACATGTAACATATTGACATTCTAATTTATAATATATGTATGAAAATCGCAGTACACAAACAGAAAAAAAAGAGAGACAGTAAAAAACGTATAGATATACATAGAGTTAGTGTAATGTAGGCATTAATGTATTATAGCATATCAATGAAATAATATAAAATAACACACCGTTAGGATTTACAATGGAATGGAGCAATGTGAATTTTACGACAATAATCCATTGAATTTCGTCTTTTTATTGATTAGCACTTGTACTAGTAGGTAGTTATTTTGCATGTTATAGCATGTCATGAAAAAATGTCATTATATATTATACAATATATAGTAAATAGGGATATAAGATATTATATGATTGTAATTCACAGTTAGGTCAAGTGAAAAGACATTCGAAATTCCGTTGTATCGTATCTATAAGTTTAGCTGTCAGTTTAGTTTATTATGAACACTTGAGTTTTGCTTTATGCCATTTATTTGTGTAGAGAGTGAAGAGTGTAGTATTAGTAGTAGTGTATGTGTGTGTGTGTGTGTGTGTTTGTATATGACATAAGAAGAGCTAACTGTAGCTTCGGTCTGGCCAACTTAGCACAGTGTGCATTATGTAATAGTGAAAGAGAGAGAGAGAGAGAGAGAGTTTAGTTTAGAGAGTTGAGTGGACTAGAGGCTAGTGGCTTTAATACAATTCGAGAGTACTAGTCTTTGTGTAAGTAGTCGTCCAACTCCTAAATTCAGTAATGTCTAGCCTTTTTGTATTGTGGCACTCACCCAGCCTCTCTGCCTGCCTGCCTCCTATGCATTACGATGTGTGTCAGTGAATTATTCAAGTTGTGAAAGCCGGCACCGCAGAAAATTGATCTGGCTGTTGTGTTTTTGTTCTCCGTTACTTTTACTTTAGTGCGGGACAGGAACTCCCTATCGGTTTCCTTATTGCTATTTCCATCGCTCCACTTTCTCTACAACCAAGTCAATCCAAACCGCATATATGTAGCTATATAGAGATACAGTGTTGTCCACGTATTAGTTCACATACAACTTTCACCATATAAATCACATTTTGTATTTTTGCGCATAAATAGCACGGTAAAAATATTTTCGGGCTTAACAAGCGTAGTAAATACATTTTCACACCTAAAGAACTTTTTGTGCTGCAATATAGAACAAATGTTCTTTTCCCGCCTTGGTACAGCACTAGAAATTTTTCCTGCCTTAATAGACCAATTACAGATAAAAAATTAACGCCTAATTACAATAAACAATTACTTTTTTCAAGCTTACAAAAATTTTCTCGCGTCCAAATAGCCCAAAAAACGTTTTTCACCCCGTTCTCAAACTTTCACTTGATTTCCATTTTTGTATAAAGTGAAAACTTCATTTAAAAAGTGCAAAATCTTTCATTGGGATTTTTAAGTGTGTAAAAATAAAATGTAAAAATGAAGGGTAAAAATAAAATGTCCCTCAGTGAAAGTCGTACCTCAACTTATGTTTGGACAACCCTGTATGTTTAGCCTTTAATATAATACTATATCTCAACTACAATAGCATAGATTTTGAATGTACCTTTCTTTGAATAGGTAAAAAGTTTCGTTGGGGTTCTTTAGGTGAGGGATATATCCAATGGAACACGAAGCTAAACAACGGAACATCATGTCAGATATTATACTAAGGTCCCTAATGCAACAACTTAGAGAATTCTACAATGGGCAACGTGTGTAGCAAATAGAGAGATGTATGTATGTATGTGTATAATATTATTGCTAGGGCAGAAAATAGTGGAAGAGTCAAGGATGGAAGAGGAAACGTCTCTCCTATCAAAATCACACACAACCAAGTCAAACAAAATGAAAGCACTCGTTTTCACTTTTATATTATGCTCCAGCTCCTCCATTCCTACACTGTTACTGTAGTGTAGGGAGCGTGGAATCAGAGAAATGACAAAATCCTCTTGTGAAGCAATGCTTCAAAAGAAACTTAGCGCGATTGAGTAACTAACCTGGTTTCCGAATACAACCAACGGGCCAAATTCAATTTTTTTTACTTTACAGCCTTTGTACTCTTCTACCAAGTAACTCAATAAGCATACTATTACTAATGTCTCCAAATATCTGTAACAATCCCCTTAATAATACTTCACTATCCATCTACATCGGAATTTTTTGTTTGCTCTTCTACTTCCTATATACGTTCTTCCAAAAAATATTTTTTTATATATTTACTTATATCTTTTAGGTATATACTAGATAGAGATGCACAATGAATTTCATACGACTTGTTCTATAATGCTTAAAAGATTTAAAAAACTACAATATAGCTGCATATCCTTATGAGCTATTCGCAAAGGTAATAAAATCTGAATTCAAGTTTCAGATTGAATTCTATATGCGTGAGATTCATTTCCCTCGTTTCAAAGACAGAGATATAGTCTCTCCCACAAGTCTCTCTCTCTCTACTCTAATACGTCAAGCTTTCATTTCTCTTGAGGCTAGGCAAGAAATGCAAATAAAGAAATGTAAACGCTCGCCGAAATTAAAAGAGAGTTGAGTTGACTTCCTTTAAAAAATCAAAATGAATGTCTTTAGTCAAAACTCCCATTTTCTCTCCCATGCCTTTCTACACACCCCTCGAAAAAAATCCGGAAATTAACTCAAAGAAGCCAATTAGAGTATCAAACCCTTTGGAAAATTCAATTGCCAAAACGAGATCTCACTTTGCCTTCAGCAAGAAACAGATCTAATTTGCCTCGTTCCACTCCAACTACAAAAATCCACTCTAATATGCTCATCAAGCCAGCAGCTCTAAATAATAGCCTCACTCTCAATTTACAAATAACGGAAAGCACAACTAAACTTTCTACTATTCCTGCATATCATCTTAGTTTTTGACAACTTTTCCCTCCTATTGCACTTTACGACTTTTTTTACCCATATCCTTCCATACAACTAATATTCGTGCATTTATTTGAATTACATTTTTTCAGATCAGAATCAAACAAAAAGGCTAGCCAAACAAAAATCGGGTATCACGCAATTAAGTGTTATTTATTATAATTAATTAGCATAATTTATTTTCTTTGTACTTGAAGATACTAAAAAGCTATAAAAATTTCTCTCTATTTTAGTATTTATCTAGGTATTCATTCTCGTCACAGATGTAACATTTTCAATTTCTACTTATCTTTCAATAAGAAAATTATTGAGTTTCGCATTAATTTTTGTATATTTATCGCGAAAATTCTGTCTGCTCCAGGACCATAATGAAATTTTGATATACAATTTTGATATATCTTATCCAATGAAGAATCCACTGAAGATGGGTTCACATGCAAGTTTTATAAAAATGGTATACTTATTAAATACAAATTAATTAGCTTGTAAATAATCTCTGAAAGATTTTTGTGTAACCTATACACATTTTTATTCAAAAGACGATAATAATTTAATTTGTAACTTACGGTTTTAATAGATTGGAGGTTCTTGAGGTTTTTAAGGAAATTGACAACGTAAAGCAATGGAGAATATCAAAAGCAGCAATATTAGGTAGGTACAAGGTACAATACCTATTATAATAATTTGACATTTGCTATTTGGAGTAATAAAAAGTTATTATAAAACGTGAGGAAACTGAAATGTTAAAAAAGAGACTTTTTCAGATTATCAGGAAAGAGAGTCTGAATTGAATGTGTGCTAGCACATTACGTAATACGTGTAGAATGCAAACAGCTTAGACTGTAATCTTGTTAAGGGAGAGTGAATGGTGAAAGCATGAACTCATTTTGAGCTAGCCGAGAAAAAGTAGAGAGAGAGAGAGTGGGAGAGAGAGAGAGAGTATTGACAATGGAAAAAGTAGAGAGATGTGAAATGGTGTTTTATGTGTAGAGAGGCAGGAAAGTATAAAGAGAAAGTCAAACAAATAATTCAACTTTTACTTAGTGCTACGTGAAATATAACAGTTGATTCTGTAGTTAGGACAAAAGGACATTTGTATTTTAATGGCGTTTCAGCCGGAGAGTTTGGTTGGATGTAACGGAACGGAAAGGGACTTGGGCGCAATTGTACATCCCAGATTACGTTTCATTCGGCATTCCACAAAATCATAATTAAGTCAATATTGGCACATCACATCTCATCAAAGTTGAACATTCCAGAGTTTTGCACAGACGGCCAGAACAGAGCACAGACGATCAGTGAGTGAGTGAGCAAACTAAAATTGCATCACATCCGACCGGGCTCATCATTGACTTGGCACAACAGCTTGCCTTTCCCCACTCAGCCCAGTTCACTCCACTCCCCGCCAACAGTATACATAAAACAAAACTCAAATATTACAACAGAGAGAGAGAGAAAGGAGAGAGAGAGAGAGAGGGTGGTAGAGAGAGAGAGTCGAGATAGATACACACTTATGTTTAATCTAATGCACTGCAACTACCTATCTCTTATGGAATTCAGGAAACTAAGTCACGTCAATTCCTTCGAAATCATCCGTGCCAACTAAAAGTCCTACAGGCTATTTACAACTTTACTATTATCACTGTTAATGTCGTCCCATATCCTATGTTCATACAACCGATACAGGGCGCTTCACATATCATTGCCCATATCACCTTCTCCATCCAAATCACATTTTCCATTTTGACCATTTATAATGGCGCACAAAATGTTTTCACAACTTTGCTTAAACTTTCACCCAACTTTTACTTTTATATTTTTACCAAAGTAAAACTGAGTTGAAAGCTTCATGTGGCAAAAAAGGTATCTTGTTTTACAGGGTTGTCCAATACTTCCTAAATATTTTCGTGTCTAAATTCCTACATTGCGGGTTTCAGGCTTGAACAATGGCGAAAGTTTCATATGTATGGTGCTAGAGCAGGAAAATAGAAATTGAATTTGCTTGTTAAAATTCTATGGGAGGCTTCTTTTGGATTTCACTGTATTTTATTTAGGCATGAAAATCTTTTTATTGAGTTTTGAAGTGAAAAGACGAAATTTCATTTCTATAGTGAAAGTAGTATGATTACTGATAGCTGGATCACCCTGTATAAAGTATAGCAATCATAAAGAGAGTCTCTATGATATTCTCCTTTGCTATTCCAATTTAGATCTGCAGTTTCTATTGTTGAGAATTTTGCCCGCAGAGTCTTACCACACCAACCTACCACTTTCATTTCGTTTATTCCCTTTCACTGTGAATATCTTTTATATGTACAGCAACCAGGATACAATGCTTACAAGGACTTATATTATTTGCTCTCACCAATACAAATAATAACCATGTATTATTAACTCTGGCTACATGCGCGCTCTCTCTTTCTCCTATATTCACTTACTAAAGTCAATTTTCTCTGCCTTTGTGAAAGGATCAGAGTTAATCAGGGGAAATTAAATGCCTTTGGCTTGTCTTGTGTACACTAGTATGTACTTCATCCTTTCCTATCATATGAAACTATTTTTCAATTAGAACAATAAGCTCTAACCCAGTTTTCTCTCCTTTTGTATCATAGCAGGAGATAAATCGCATCTTCTACAATTCTCTTTTAAAAAGCTAAGCCTGCTGCAACCTTCTATATTTATTACACTCTGAGCTTACTGTCACATCTAAGTCTTATTAGTTATTAGGTTATTGCTAATAAATTATTACACTACACAACAACAAAACTGAAGTCTTTAGTCTTTGTCCTTCCTATAATATATTAGGGGAATAGCAATAAATGTTTTACGTGTGATTTATTGATAGTAAAGTATACATCTAATTAATTTCGCAAGCTTTTACAAGTTTTAAGACCAATAATGTGTTGTAGGAGTAGAAATACCTAAATGGATCATGGAAAATAAATCACATTACCGTGAGACATGACAAAACAATAGTAATATTCATTCATCCGACTCTTAATTAATTTTAATAATTAATTAACTTACCATTTTTTAAAGACGTTGCCTGAAAGAAGAATCTAATAACTATAATCAACCATTGGTAGCTCTAGCTATAATGATGATTTCAAAATGAAATAAGTACTTAAAAATTCCATTCTAAAATTCATTGAATAACTACTTAGGTATAACCAAAAATAGAAATACATATTATTCGACAATAATTTCAGACACAACTACCTGCTAAGTAAGTTTGAAATTTAAATTAATAAAACTTCGACGCACGAAATTATTTCAAAGGAGAGGTAAATATCAAGCAGGATAGGGTAAAGAAAGCTGCGTAGACCAAGGAATGAGGGAAAGTAAAAGATCATAAAGAAAATTCATACATATATACTTGTATACATAGTTATAATATAGTTATAATAATTGCAGCCAACCCAATATTAAAAACGACACATAATATTTATATAGCTAGCATCTTCTGAGTTTTTAGTCAATGATATAATATGCTAACTCTGATATATATTACGATTAAAAAATCCTTCAGACATACTAATGACATATGACATAGTAATAGTATATTTATTATTACTATATTCTTCATTGTGCTAATAATGATATGCAAACTTAGAACCTGCTTATGCTGCTTGAATCTGCTTACACTAGAATAATTATTATAATATATTACTTGCCTACAATGTCAGACGGAGCTGAGTTAGTCAAAATTAGTGAGAAGTGCATCATAAAAAGCTACTTACCTTCATCGCTCATTAAGTGGCCATAATGTGTTGATAAATACCCACAAATGTGGTGGATAGTGTTCGCTTTCTAAAAACTTGTCGTATGAGTCATGTGAAAAGTTGGAAAAGAGAAAAGAGTAAAGAGAATGTAGTAGGAAAAGTCAAAAAGAGTTTGTTTTCTCAATTGCTGAGAAGCTGAGCGTGTTCTCTTGAGATGCTACACTGGCTATGCAGATATTACTAGTCGTCCAGTCAGAGAGAGAGATAAAGACAGTCAGTCAGTGAGTTGAGTTTGGGATGGCGTGGGATTTTGCATAAGAAATGTAGAAAGTAGTAAAAGGAGAGTAGTTGCTGCTAAGATCGACTAAGAGCGAAGGAGGAGGAAGAGAAGTGAAGCATGAGGAACAGGTTAAATTAGACAAGTGTAATTGGCTTTGTAGGAGAGAGTCGTAAAAGCGTGATTAAATGACTGGATCGAATTCGCAACTTGAGCTCGGTCGGATGAGCTCACAATCAGTCAGCCAGCCAAAGGAAAGGCAGAGTTCGTCCAGGCTACCAGCAGCAGCAGCACTCACACTCAACAGCCACCACCACCACCAGCCACTGCTCTCTTCTCCCTGCTCCAGTTTCACTCTACTCCTACTCCCTGCATTGCTAGTCTCCTTCCTCGCACAGTAGTCACACAAGAATAGTTAAGTCAAGTAAACTGGAGTAAAAGTAAAGCATAACACACCACCATAACCTTCTATCAGCCACACAAAAGCACAACTAATGTCCTACTACATTCAACATAAATACGTTACTAACAAATTCCGAGGAAATCAAAGCAAAAACTTTATCTACAACTCACGACTCTATCTCTTTAGTATATTCCACTATATACATTAACATGGCCAGTCATGGAAAATTCCTCCAATCTTGGCATCATCATCTTACCAGACTCACTTTTACATTGAACAGCTCTAGATGAAAAAAAATCGGAATCGGAGAATCGCCTAAGACGATTTTTTTCATTTCGAAAAGATCTAACTATAGATTGCAAAATATAATTATCCAAGGATATTTTTTAATAGAAGTTAAATCGAATTTTAAATTTTTTGTTGGATTTTTCGAAAGTAAGTGAGATTTTTAAAAATGTCGAATTGGGGAGTTAAGCCAGATTTTTTAAAATTTTAAGTTAAGTCGGATTAAAATCCTTTTGCCTGATTTAAGGAATTAAAGCCAGATTTTTAAAATATTCTAGGATTTTATGAAGTGAAATTAGATTTCAAAAAAATATTTGTCAAAATCTTTAATTGGTTTTTTTGGCAATTTAATTTAGTGTCTTGTTTAACGCTACGAAATCGCGAGAAAAGTTAGAGAAAATCGAAGAAAAAATTTTAAATTGTAATTTTTAAGAAGTTCCAAGTTTTTCATTCTTAGGAAATGTAAATTTTTTCCAATGCTGATGTGATGATGCCGCTACGCTAGTCTATAGTTTTGTATGTGACACTCGCAATGGGACATAACTAACAATAAGTAGGTAAACTCAGTGAAGATAAAGATAATAAAGAAACTAGGTAAGTAAGTATACACTATATTTACAGAGGATTACTATAGTCTTGACTTTATCAGGTAGGTATCTGTCGTATAGAGAGAAGTGAACTGAGAGCCAACACATCATAAGAAAGTTAACTAAGCCAAAGTAGTAAAAGTAGAGAGAGGAGGAGGAGGAGGGAGAGAGAGAAGAAGATGAGCTAACGCTCTCTTCTTCTACTCTGTCACCAAAAGCCCATGTTGATGTTGATGGAAAAGGAGATATGTATGAATGGAAGGAGGAATGAGCAACTGAACAAAGCCACTGAGCAGGGCATCACAAACCGAGAAATTCGTAGAGACACTGGAGACACTTGAAATGTCTGAGAATGGCACAGTTCACTTGACTCCTATCACATTACATAAGTTTACGCTTTACTTACTCCTCTTACTTTCCTTGTCTATCTTCCTGATGTACAATTAGACTCTCGGCTCAACCAACATGATCACTACTTCTACTTAACCCGATTCTGTACCATACTAAATACCTACCCGCACATTTACTTATTCAATACATACGAAAATATCCTACAAAATGGGTTAAACTCTCTTTCCTCTTCTGCTAGACACAAATTATGCACACTGTAACAGTTATTAATAGATTTATAATTAAAACCAGAACTAATTTTTTGTGATATATTTTCTTAAAACATGTCAATGTCAAATGTATCATGATCATGAATCAGATGTTGTGTGAGAATGAGAAGAAGGAAATGTCTTATCTGAATTTATGAATATTTAAAAATATTTTAGAGAATTGAAAGCATTGAAATGACTTTGACCTTGACCTAACAAAATCTCACATCACTTTTTTCTCTTATGCATGCAAGATAAGTAAATTATTATTTTATTATGTATGCTGTAACAATGTTTAATTTAAGTAGAAAACAAAACAACAAAAATAAAACTATATATTTTTGTGATATATTTTCTTATTGCGTCTCAAATGTTTCATGATCAGATGCGGTG
>JABASI010002512.1:0-19448 GCA_019776505.1 Tomocerus nigrus
CACGATTAGCACGATAGTATCTTCATTAAATCTCTTTGTTTCGTTTGGTGATTTTCTTCATTGTTGCTTTACTATTTAAGCATATGGTGTGCAGAGGTGTTTCGCATTTGGTGTGCAACTAATTGTGGTTCAATTAAATGACAATTTCATTAGAAATGCATTTCTTGATATTTTCATCCTGCTTTTACATATAAAGTTCAATAAATCCGCTTTGCACTAGTGATTGGATTAATAAACTGACTGAGGATGTTGTTTCTGTAAAAAATAATGAGGTATTTAAGGGTCAATGTGTTTGATTACACTATATTTATTGGAATTAATAATTTCTGTTCTAATTCTAGTACCCTACTCAAGCAGCTGAAGAGAGTAAGACTACAGAAGGAAAAACTCAAGTACCACAATGGCACCAAGCAGAGAAAGTCAAGATCCTCTACGTCCCAACTCAAGTCAATAATGATTGGGTCGCTCAACAAAGCCAACAAGAGCAACAACAACAAGCCTCTAGCCAACAACAACAACAAATTACCATTCCAATTGCCACAAGCAATCAACAACAATATCAATACACCGCCAGCAGCAACAACCTGGATAATGTCCAAGCTGGAAGTCAACAAGTCGCCTCCAGTAGGTCTGATGTTGTAGACATTCCATGGACACCTATTTACTCTCCAACTCTTGAAGCTGTGACAGCAGAAGCTGAAGAAAGTCCTGAAAAGTCTGTCGTAAAAAGACAGTTGGACGAGGAACAACAATTCCAAGAAACTAGTTCACAAACTGAAGCTGTTTAATTATTGTATTAGCGATGAGTTAGATTGATAGATAGCTCTAGGTAGAAATTATTACGTTAAGATAACATAAAACATTTATTTTTTTGTATGATAGTTGATGATTACTTCTTGAATTCTTGTATACGTGAAATTCTTGTCTGTAAGAAACCTTTTGCATGACTTACCTCAACTTTTCATGTAAACCGTTTGTTGCTTATGTGTTGTATTGTAGTATGTTTGTTCGTTTCGTACAATCTAATCAACAAGACTACCCTAATGAATGTTGAGATCCAATCAATAAAATGCCAAAGCCATTAAAAGTTAAATCTTTATTACCAATGCCCAATTTTTCGATATATTGTTCTTTTCAAACTGTACTCCATTTTTATTTAATCTTAAAAAATTTCCAGAATTCTGACGTGGCCCAGTTGGAATCAATAATGGTATAGTAGATCATGTAAATTACAGTCGGTAACTGTCGTCTCTTTACATACTGGGCGTGAAATCTAAATTAATTTTTTCATCTGCCTTTTTTTATAACTCAATGCCGCTTTTCAGTTGCCCATTCAAGGACATTTAATTTAAAGTGCAACATTTCAGGTAGGTAGGTAAATAACATCATCCTTGTCAAATTCAGCTAAGGATTAATTCCGACTTCCGATTTTGGGTTGAATTCTTTATAAAGGTTTTATTTTAGTACAAAAATTTGAATGCCATGTAAGATCATTGACAGCTATGGAGTTGAGTTGAGATTTTGAAATTATCAATGAAATTAATATTGAAAACTACGTGAACATGTAAGGTTAGTTGAATTTAGGAATTTTCTTAATGTACATCATCGAGAAGACAGCTGTGTCGTTCACGTCTATTCATTTCCGAGTATGGTGTGGCAAAAGGAATAGAAACAGAAAGATATCTTTTTGATATTTCAACAATTTTGATCTCCTCGAAATCTGTCTTTTCAGGAAGGAATATCGTCAACTCTTCCATTTTCTCATTTCTACATGCTGTAACCCTGAGGCAAAAGCGGTCGTCGGATATTTGACAATTGACTTCGAGGGAGCCCTCATCAATAACACTTTTGTCGAAAACTAGCCGAGTCCCATCATTAGTTGTGACCCTTTTGAAACTGAAGCAAAGAATTCGACAAGCTGTGCCACTTCGCACTGTTGAACCATTGGCTTCTTTCCATGTATTGATTTCAAAAGCTCCTAATTCCATCGAAGCTCTGGATTTACGGTAACAAAACAAAAAAATCGATTTAATGACATTTTAAATTTTTTACGAGTGCCCATTCCAATAATAAATTGATAAAAATTCATCTATCTGAATATTGTGAATATTCACCTAAATACGGGAGTTTTTAAAGATGTCTCAAGAACTTCTTTTGCCTTTTCACACATTTCGCTATTTGTGTGACTCGAATTGGATGCTTTGATTTCTTTCGACCCTTGATTTATACGTTCCTCGGAAGAATGTGAGTTTAAGCTCTTTGGGGTTTGCCTTCCATCATGGGAACATTCATCAGGATCTTTCCATTGATTATTCAAGAAAGATTGATGGAAATCAACAGGTACGTTATTGGTACTACTATTATCTCCAGGTCTAGGAAGTCCTCTACATCTTCGCGGTGTTTTCTGTGCATTAACCTTCATATCAGTTATCATGCCACTAATTCCTTCCTTTATATTTACGACAAATCCAGTTAGACCGTTGAAAATGGTTTTCACCACATCGGTAATACGATTTTCCATATTTACCCGAAGATTTGGCAGTGTAAGTGCTTCTTTAATATCCTCCAAATCAATTTTCTCGGATTCGTTTTCAACGGGGTCACTGACCACCTCTATATCTTGTGCAATATTATTTTCTGTGACAGTGATATTAACTGTCTCGGGGTTTCCGAGATTTACGTCTACCAAATCCACGGAGTTTTCATGCTGTTCCAATAATTTAGATTGACGATTTGAGATTGTTAATTGAGTTTCTTCTGGTACGTTAAGATATTCTCTAATTATTTCTACTTCATGCGACAAGTATCTTTTAACGTCTTGATTTTCTGAATCATCATGTATACTGTCGTCACAGGGAAAATCCACTAGTTCATTGAAGACATCCATGTAAGGATTCGTGTTGAGCATCCGGACATTTCTACGTAGATCACTGCCATCAAGAGTGACCACACTCGGGAACGTACTGGAGGATAAAATGTCACATAAAAGGGCAGCAGTTTGTGTTTCAGTAGTAACTGGTGGAGGTGGAAGCGTCAGGACCTCTGAAAATGTCTGCAAACTTAATGACGATGTGCACACTTCTTGTTGACAGATTCCCGCCGTCTGAGTTTCGGCGGCTATTGGTGGTGGAATTGGAGATTCTGGCTCAGGCAAGCTTTCCGTTGTGTCAGTGACACTTTCTACACTTTACATCCATAAAAATTTTCATTATGGCTACTATACCTTGACATAATTTAACTTAGTTTCAGAAATACTCCAAGTAAACTCAAAATCCTGAGCTAACCTCAGTCCGGCAACTTTTCTTGACCATCTTTCCATTTCCTTGCCATATTCCGCTATTCTCCGATTGTACTCAAATGTCTCCTTGGCTTCATTTGCCCAATATGTAAACCATTCCGGAGAACCTGGTACAGCAGAGCAAGTTGAAAATTGTGGAGGTTGAGGTGGAACCGGGGGACTGTCTTCGTTATTGTTGACACCTTCCTTGTCCATTTTTAAATTCCCAGCGATGGCATAGGAATTTGATTTTATGCTATCGCTACCTTATATCATGTTAATATTATCTGACTACGTTGGTCATTGCAAAGAATTTCAATCATCTCATTTCAAGGTTAATAGAAATACTGATCTCATTATGTAATTTTGAAGATTTCATAAAGTGGAAGTACGTACGTATTACATACTTTTGCAGGAAAAATTTCGGCACCCCTTTCGTGGCTATTTATTCAGACTTTTACAAATTAGTAGTCTAGACAACTTTTTTAAGGGTATACATTGACCGGACATGGACCCCTGCTGAAGGCTGTTGAAGGAATTCCGCCAAAATAATTTTATTGAACGAAATTTCGCTTAGTCTTATAATTAGATGAACTAAAATCGTTTAGTATATTTTGCTGACAAATTGTAAAAAACTCAGAATGGAGTTGCGTACCTATAAATGCATATTATGGGTACTTGGTGACTATAGCCGATTGTTACTGAGAATGTTCAAGCTCATTAGTAGTTTCATATTTATGTAAAGCAATTGTAAAGGATGTAAACTGAGACTGAATGTTCCTTGTGCACATTAGAGTTTAGTACTAGTACCTATATAATAATTATATAGGCACTCTTGTCTATTTTTCAAAATTAAACGAATAAAATTACCTCAGGGCTAATAAAGCCGACTCATATTTGGTTTAATTTGAAAAAATCACCAATAATGTCACAGAATTGTTCATTGTCGTAGACTTTTGTCCTTCCCAACTCTCTTCCATAATGATCCCATAATATTACAAAAATGAACGACTATTAGCAGAAAATTTAAGATGTTCGCTTCCCAATCGGGTCTTAGTTCTAATGTAAATAGGTTTTTTTTCGTAATATAAATCCATTTAGTTAAGCTTGCTCATTGTCTTGACCTTGAGTATTCTTCTAGGAGTCATTCCGTCATGCATTTTCAGTGATTAATATTTATGCTTATGTAAAAATTCATAAAATATAACTTAGGATTTTTCCTCTAAGTCTGTAACTGAACTACTACTACTCAAAGAAGTTTGATATTATACTATTATAGTCTCTGGTACTACTTAAATGGCTCTGATGTGAAACAAAATGCATTTCGATATAATATTTCACGTTTGTCACTATACTATACTGTAATATTGACTTTTAAACTATAGCCACTGTATTTAAATAAAGCTTGCCAATTTATAAAACTTGTGACTTGAATAAAGTTTCAAAAATTCGGTTTGGACCCTAGAGCTTATTTTGACCAAATCAAAACGGTCAGTCATGGACTCTTTGACAGCATCTTACTACGGCTTGTCACCCTTTCGTCGTAATCTGACTCTAGATTTGTCCAAAACTTTTTGCAACATAAATGTCCTGATGAAACCGGACGATTCATTTCAAAGATTTTTTTCAATTGTTTGACAAAGAGTCAATCGTCAACGTTCATAATTTTCGACGAAAGACTAGAAATGATGAATAGGAAGCCAACTTGGCCATTGTATCTGAGCCAGGAACTGACTGGTCCCCTCTTCGTTTATTGGTCATCAATAATGCGATTCATGACTCAGTTTACAGTGGAAAACTTTACAAATCCAGAGCTATGACCTTGAAATCATTTCTTGAAAAAAAATTTAGATGAAGGGTTGGGAAAGAGTTTGGAACTTTTTCAATGGATATCTTCACGACGAAGTAATTGTAGGATTGCATGCATCAAGATTATCTCTTGCTTGAATATGGCAAAAATGCAAAAAGACTTAGGTAGGTATGTAATGAATAAACATGATATGGCTCCATGTGACACACCATTTCGGGCTGTCGAAATGGTGTCATTGTTGGGCCGAAGGATTAAACCGTTTATACAAATAGCAGAATTATTTTACGGCAAAAAGGCTATACCTATACTATACTTGTCAAAAATTTAAGACAGATTATGAGTATAATACGTATACGCTTACTTCTGGGACGGACTGCATTTGTTGTGTTTTATTAGACGAAATTTAAAATTCTTCGTTGTTTTATAAAACAATTTTCCTTATATACTATTCGATTAATTATAAAAGCTAAATAACGGTTTTATATATAGTCCTCATGCAGTTTGAGTTGCGACAGTAGTCTATTGAGTAGTACTTCCGAAGAAATAGGAACAGTTGTAAAAGAATCATGTTTACATACTTACATACATTTGGTAATTTTCTCAATAATGCATTTTCCCTGATTGATTGTAGGAGATTCCACCTTCAAAACCAAATAAACACAACGTGTGGATTAAAACGAGGATTAGCCTTGTAAATAATTTTCATGAACACTGATAGAACTACTTATATAGGTTACCACTGTATTGCTACTAAATTGCATATTATAGATGTGCTTCCATCATCGTTGATTTTAGTGTGCGAAAATGTATATCATTTTGTGGGCTAAGCAGAAGTTACCCTTTCCCACAATACAGCAATTACATGACTTTATTCTATCTGTAGATGGAGCATATTAAAAAGATACACCCTAGTAAAGAAATAACCTTTTCACAAGTCCTTCCTGCTACATCGTTGCATCTGTTCATGAGAATATAGCTTTGGTAATTCCTGGGCACTGCACTGTAGTCTGGTCTCATTGAATTATAATATACCTACCTAAGTGCAATTAAGATAGTAGGTACCAATAGGCATACATAATCTACTCTGTATTTCATAAGGAACAAACGACACCCATCCACCATGGTGTACACCAAATAAAGTATGAAGAGTCTACTTATATATAATACGATTATAATTTGGAAAAATAGTGCGTACTTGTTTGTGTACAATAATTATAGCTTAAAAAATAATAGCAATAGAGGATTTTTAAAATGTACTTAAATTATTACCCACTAGCCACAATTTCATATCCAATTACTATCTTGTCGATACATTTCACTATTGTCATATTCTGAAAATTTTACTTTCGAAAATACTACAAAAACAACTGGAGAAAAATTTGACACCATGTAACTCAAAAATTAACCATAGTAGTATTCTTACAGTTATCAGTCATTCTGGTAATTCACTTTTGCAAGTTCGACTGAAATTGTAGTCATCGAACATTAAGAACGTCCCTGTATGTAGGTTTAATTTGTGATACGCATGGGGAAACAATCAAGGCTAGTGAGCTTCTGTAAGTAAAGGGCCATACTTACTCCTGTGATTATGCACAAAAAAATGTTTTCCCGAGTCATTAGACTGCGATTATTTGCGTCATGCTGATGAAAATGACTAATGTTAAGTTTGCGCAATATCTTAAGACTCTACTGAAGTCTCTGAAGAGACTTACGACGATACTTTAGGTATTGCTGACTAAATCAAAGTGTGGAAAGCTTTTCGAATTCTAAGACTTTTAATTCAAAAACAAAAAATTATAGCCAAGTAGGAAAATTAGATGAGAATGTGTGATACATTTTTACTTCGTTATGGATTGATGCCATAATTGACTACATTAAAATTGATAGACAGGTTTTTGTGTTNCTACGGAAGCCAAGAAGGAAAATTAGATGAGAATATGTGATACATTTTTAGTTCGTTATGGATTGATGCCATAATTGACTACATTAAAATTGATTGACAGGTTTTTGTGTTAGTGGTGGAATATCGCGAATATATTTCTGGATCTACTCACCAAGGTAAGCTTGAATAATTGCATCTTATCTGTGAATATTACAAGTATTTATTGGTTTTATTTTGCATTTTTAAATTATAAACCAAAAATAGGAAATCGAAATAGCTTGCAGTAATCAGTAAAATTGTTTCCAGGTCCAGTTCAAGTTTTAACTCTTAGCTGTTTCGGCTTTGGTTAACAATGTCGATCTTAACAAGAGTTCTGATGTGGTACAAATTTCAATTCACATTCCTGTCATTTGACATTGCTGAATTGAGACACAGATGGCTTGNTTGGTTAACAATGTCGATCTTAACAAGAGTTCTGATGTGGTACAAATTTCAATTCACATTCCTGTCATTTGACATTGCTGAATTGAGACACAGATGGCTTGAAAAAAGAAAAATGTCTCCGTCGGAAGAAGAAAACATTGCAGGACACGTTGTCGTCATTACTGGTGCAGGTCGAGGAATCGGGAAGGCGTAAGACAGAAAAATCGCTCAATCCTTTAGTGAATTGGTGAAAGAGAATCATTTCAGAATTTTTTATTGATGTATAGATCAGCCATGGAATTTGCAAAAAGAAAAGCCACAGTTGTGATGGGCTGCTTTGATATGAAGGAAGGAATTAAGGCAATGCAAGAAATTAAGAAAGCCACCGGAAACACGAATGTGGTAATTTTAATACAATTACATAAATTAGTCAAAACAATTTAATTAATTGCTGACAAATGCTGCAGCAACATGTCTACATCAATCTTGATCTACTCATGGGCTGCTTTGATATGAAGGAAGGAATTAAGGCAATGCAAGAAATTAAGAAAGCCACCGGAAATACGAATGTGGTAATTTTAATACAATTACATAATTAGTCAAAACAATTTAATTAATTACTGACAAATGCTGCAGCAACATGTCTACATCAATCTTGATACTCTACTCTACATCAAATCTAAAATAGATTGATTTTCCAGAAGTGCACTTATAGGTCTGTGTCTTTTGTTAGGAAGTTCTGTATCTGGACCTAGCTGACATGGATGTTGTTCAGACATTCGCTTTGGAAGTAGCTGGGAAGCATCCTAAAATTAAAATTCTTTACAATAATGCCGGAATTGGTGTCTCAAAGAAATGGCAAAAAACAAAAGAGGGTTTTAACGCAAACGTTGCTGTCAATTATCTTGGACACTTTCTCTTGACAAATTTATTATTGGATAATTTGCAGCTTTCTGGAGACGCCAGGTGAACTATAAAGTTTATGCTACTAACAAAAATGATTCTCCAGATGCAGATACAAAAATAATTATTTCTCTGTAATTAAATAGAGTGATCAGTATGGCTTCCACGGCTGGTTTGATGACCCCAATGGATCTAGAAGATTTTATGATGGAGAAGAAGGGGACAGGATTTTGGGGTGGTCTTCCCTATGTAAGAACGAGCTTTGCCAATGCTTTGTTCATGAAAGAACTTGGAGAAAGAATGGTCGGCAAAGGGGTGACAACATATTCCGTTTGTCCAGGAGCAGTCAAAACCCAAATATGGGAATCCGTTCGTACTTCAGCACTCAGAAAGGGTGTCATTGATTTCATTTTGTGGGTTCATGGATTTACACCCGAACAGGTGCGCTTTGTTCGAAAAAATTCTAAAAATTACAAAATTCGTCCATGAAAAGTAAAATGTTGTATTATTTTTTGAGTAGACTGCTTCGGAAGTTATCATGTTCCTTGCGCTATCAAAACAGCTAGCGACAAAGACAGGGAAAATGTATCGATTTAAACAAAACTTCAGAATGGGAAATAACAGATTGAATCCTAAAATGTCCTCGAAATTGTGGAACCTCAGTTCTCATTTGGTTCGACTGGAGGAAAGAATGTTGCTCTTCAAAAACGATTTGAACACTGTAAACAATAATCAATTCGTAACACCTTTATAATTGCATCTGCATGGTAGTCTTTGACTATTTATAGTACATATAGTTACACAAAAGCACACGTTACTGTTAATATTTTCATAGAATTTCCTGAATTAGCATTATGATGCAATTTTTAATGTAGTTTATTTAGAGATTTTCGTATAGGTTATAATATTTAGTGGACGTGCATCAGCCATTTTGAGTAATAATATTAGTGTTTGTACATCATTGTTGGGTATTATATTTATGTGAACCGTCTCTTTAATTGCACAAAAGTTAGATGTAAGTTCAGGTGAATTAAAAACATTTACCGAGAACGTGAACTGCTTTAGTTAATTCGGAAAATTGTCCTTCCTCAGTCCTATCAATTATACTCCATGAATAATAAATTTTAATTGCAATTTGCGTAATTTGCAATGAGTCATGATAATCATCGAGTGAGAGTGATGTGTTTCTATTTTATCCATTTATAAATAACTGCTGACTGCTTCAATGGGGCTCTCTCTGGAGACTTACAACACCCGAATGTATTTTATCTTATCTTCGTTTCAGTCAGAGATATACATTTACGTCAGAAACGATTTCACCCTTTCACGAAGTCTTTAAACAACATGCAGATGCAGCATACCAAATTCACAGCAGATTAAAATGTTTCCTGTATTTAATGGCCAATTTTTCATGTTTTATTAAAATCCAAGATGTCCCAAAGTCCCAATACATCGTGCATTATCTCAAAATATAAAAAAAATATTTAAAGAAAAATTACAACCACATTTCAGTCGTAACTCGCAAGTGTATTTTAGCTATACGAGTTATAAATTCCATAATATTAAGTTACTTTAAACAATTTTAAACATTATGGTCTCTGTCCTTTGCTAAGTGGACAACTCAATTTTGTAATCGCATTACACGATATCTGCAATCTTTAGCACTCTTCCAGATAACAATTGAATGCATAGCACATAGCTTTGATCAAAAGCGGATGAAATGTACCAGTAGTAAATGGACTTCACTTCAAAGCTTAAAGTTATGTTATAATACGTGAGACAGTTATTTAAAAAAAAATTTTAAACTAAGTATTAGAAATCTCCATATTACGTTAATTTAATTAATAATTAATAAAAGTTAATTTCATCAACTAGTAAAAGGTGAAAGATGGCTCATTGTAAAGGTAAGTGTCAAATTACCAGATTGTTATAGTTCATTATATCTGCTGTAGTCCATACCATTTTATTTTACAGGTACAATACACACAAATAAATGATATTTTATATGATGTGTACTTTATATGTTACAGGTGTTATTGACAGATCGGATGAATTAACATGTCCTTGGCCGTTTGGAATTCCAAATTTCGAAATCTCAAAATTATTTTAAAGTTAGCTTGGTTTCATGAAACCATTGCTCTTCGCGTGATTTTTTCTCATTTTTATTCAATCAGTTTTAAAGAAAACGTGATATTTCGAAATTTGGAATTCCCCATGTCTTTGTCCTATAGGGCAAGTTGACTCGTCCGATCTATTATCAATACGCCTGTACTGTAACATGCTGAATGAGTAGAGTGTAATGGGACTGCACATTATTCAGTCAATTTCCCTTTAAAATTATTAAATAATAATTTATGATGGAGATGGAGCAAATGAAGCGAGTAGTTTGTTTTTCTACAGAAATGCTTTCCGTTGCCGACTTTGAAGTGGTAAATATTCTGCCAACGATAGAGAGTTTTGCACAAATTGGAGGTCATTCTGTAGAGGGTTGCTGGGATTTGATCAATCAAAAATGCATGACCTGGAGAAAAAGGAGCATCACTCTTCAATTTCCATTAGAGATTTGATCATGGACATTATGGATCACTGGAAAAGTACCTGTCCAGTTGAGGCTACACCAAACATTTTATGCGATAAATTGAGAAAACTGAAATGTGTTAAAGCTGCAGGTAGTAATAATAAAATCATCGGTAGCATAAATTCCTTGTGATCAAAGGTTTTAATAGTATAATATTTTAATGTTATAGAAGACATTGGCAAATTTTTTGCAACTGATTTAGATGACCAGCAATTAGGAAAATTTATTCAACACATGCAAATTTCTTCCCCGAATGAAGTTAATAAATGGCCCTCACCTGACCCGATTTGGTTCAATATAGGAACTGTGACAAGATTCTATTCCGGTCGAGATAAGGAGATGAAAATTATAGAAAAACAATGCCAGGAATGTCTACAAACGAAGACGTTGCTATTTGTAGCGCTTACCGGGTTGGGTGGAGTTGGAAAAAGCGAATTGGCTAGAAATTTTGCGAAATATTTTCATGAAACGGTCAAAGGTCATTGTGTTTGGATTGATGCGGAAACAAGTCAAAATTTGGTTACTAGTTTCCAAAATTTAGCAACGAATTATTTGAGCTTGTCATTAAAAGGAGAGACGGGACAAGAGAAAGATTTAAAATCTCTCGTTGAAGAAATATACCGAAAATTGTCGGGCAAAAATTGTCTTCTTATCTTCGACAACCTCGAGTCTTACGATGAACAGCCAATCATTAAATGGATATCTCGACTGGCATTGAAACAAAGTCCAACATTTTTAAATCCCTTTGTATTGACGACCTCGAGATATCGACCAGCTGGGAAAGTGTTCGGAAGTAGATGCACTGCATTGCAGCTGGACATGCTAACTGAAGAGAGTGCAACGCAGTTCTATTACAAATCTTTCGATGTCAGTGAGAATGCGGAGGATGAACAAGTCTTACTGGCAATTAGAAGATTGTGCGAGAGATTAAAATGTTATCCTCTGGCTATGCAGCAGGCGGCAGCATATATTAATGAGAATCTTCCGAATATTCTCGAAAAAAGCAATTCTGATGTGGCACAAGAGATCAATGAATATCTACTCAACATTGAGACTGAAACAAAGAAGCTCCTCGATCATCCATTGCCTGAATATGAAACGCTAAATGATGTCAGAAACACAACTTATGCCACTTGGGGGATCACTTTTCAGAAACTTAGAAATTCCGATTCTGGTGTAGAGGCAATCAAGTTGATGCAATTAATTTCATTCTTGTCACCCGATAACATTCCCACTGAATTTTTACTAAAGATATTTCAGAAGATGGAAAACAAGGAAAGTTCTCACTCTCATTTAGTAGCTTTGTATATGTTGCACGATCACTCGATGGTGAAAATACACAAAGGAAATCTATCAGTCCATCGGCTGGTTCAAGAAGTGATCAGAGTCAGATTAAACGAAGAAGAATTTACTTCCAAGCTCGACTTGCTGTTGAAAATGTTGCAAAAAATGATGGAAGAAGCGTATATTCCTTACAGCCAACTAATTCACATGCAGAAAGTTTGGGAACATGCTACGAAAAGCACAAAATTAACAAGAAACCACGGCGAATTTCCAACGTTGATTTGCAGGGATTTAATCATTTCAGGAAAGTTCAGAGAAAGTTACGAATTCAGCTGCCGAGCTCTGAGTGCCCTGGAATTTTTGGATGAGAGCAATCGATGGACTTTGAAAACAAAATATCGGAAAACAGAAGCACTTTTTGCGTTGGGAAAGTACACCGAATCGCTGAAAGTGCTGACGGAAGTTTATGAGAAACAGAAGGAGTTGTTCGGAGAGGAAGACGAAGACTGCTTGGTGACAGCTTGTCGATTAGGAACGCTTCATTGCAGGTTAGAGAACTACGAAGAGGCCCTTAAATGGTACGGAGGTGCTCTTGAGAAAAAGAGGAAGACGAAGACTGCTTGTTGACAGCTAATCAATTAGGATCGCTTCATTTCAGGTTAAAGAACTACGAAGAAGCCCTTAAATGGTACGGAGATGCTCTTGAGAAAAGGGAGAGACTCAACAGAAATGAACACTCTGAGACACTTGGTTTAAAGCACAACATCGCACTGGTGCTTAGTGAACAAGGGAAGTTGAAGGAAGCAGCCAAAATGTACGCGGAGGTGCTGGAAGTATTCGAGCGACTGTGGGGAATGGAAGATCGGGAGACGATGACTACAAAGCACAACTTGGCAGTTGTCAGCTATCGTCAAGAAGACTACGAAGAGGCACTGAAGATGTTGCTGGAAGTTCTGGAGGTGCAGCAAAGAGTCTTAGAAACCGATCATCCAGATCTATTAGTTACTAAATATTGGATTGCTGCTACGTATGAATGTCTCGGAAGGAATGAAGAGGCACTTGAATTAGCTGCGGAGGTGTGGGAGAAGAGAGTGCACATCCTTGGACCAGAACATCCAGACACAAAATATGCAAAAGATTTTCTAGAGAGTGTAAAGTCTCCTAATGCTAATAAACGATGAAATTGTCAAATTTTCTAATGTGATCGCTAATTATAGCGCAATTGAAATTGACCTTTTAAACACTTTGATCGGTCATACATGAACTCCACTCCTACCCTAATTCCACTCCTCTATGAATTCCACTTTCCTAATTCCACTCCGCTATAAATTCCACTCCGCTTTGAATTCCACTTTCCTTATTTTCCACTCCGCTGTGAATACCACTTTTCCTAATTCCACTCAACTGTAAATCCACTCTCCATAATTTCCCTCCGCTACAAATCCACCCGACCTTTCTTAAACTATGGAGGGATCGACTAGTGTGGGACTAGAAATAGGAAAGATGGTGGAAACGAAATTGGTCACTACTATTAAACACAATCACATCAAAATAATTTGTGTCTAGGTAATTAATAGTGGAGTACACAATGCCGCAGGTTTCTATACAATATTTTACCCCGATTGGCCTGCCCGCTTGGTCACTCTGCGCATCACTAAATCAGCCTAATTCCACTCAGTCCTAATTCCGGTCGGAGTGGAATTTGGATGGAGGGGAAATAGGGAAAGTGAAATTGATAGCGAAGTGGAATTCGGGAAATTGGAATTCATAGAGGAGTGGAATTAGTACGGAGTGGAAATAGGATGAAGTGGAATTAGGGCAAAGTGGAATTTGGACGGAGTGGAATTCATAGCTTACCTAAGAATCTTATTTGGTGCATTGCAATGTTCCAAAAAGGAGTAAATATGTAAAATATTTAATGCATTGGAATGTTCTAAAAAAGAGTAGGACTAATGCATAGGATTGTTCGAAAAAAGAGTAGGACTAATGCATTGGAATGTTCGAAAAAAGAGTAGGACTAATGCATTGGAATGTTCCAAAAAAGAGTAGGACTAATGCATTGGAATGTTCTAAAAAAGAGTAGGACTAATGCATTGGAATGTTCTAAAATTGAGCAGGACTATTGCATAGGATTGTTCGAAAAAAGAGTAATTATGCTAATTTTTTAATAATTTTGTATTGGCAATAATAGAATATAATTCAGTTTTGTGGTTATATATTTAGATTACTACAACTGAAACTACTAATTGTTTAAAGTTATTAAGGAATCGTCTAATTCTAAATTTTATTAAACTCCCGCGTCAATGATAAAACAAACCAGTTTTTTCACAATTAGCTTTTCTTTCGTTGAAATCAATTCTTTTGTTTCGAATATTCAACGAATTTAATTTGTGTTAGCGTTATTCAGGTAGTTTTTCAAAATATTGTTGTTGCCTATATGCTTATTATAATTCAGCAATTAACAAGCATAAATTATTATAATAAACATGCATGTTGGGGTGTTGCAAATCGAAAATGTCCCTTTCGGTCGTATCAAAAGTCATTGCAAGATTGTACCGTAGCGGAAAGGTCATTTCATTTGATTTGGAATTCAATTGCATATTTAAAAAAAAACGTTGCGTGTTGATTTGCATCTAGGAACTTGTTGTGTCTGTAGATATGTAACATTGACGTCCCATTATATTATCATACGATTTCTTTTGCAGTAAACAGACCTGTCTTGGTGTGTCGTCGGACTATTCTGGTTTGCACTAGTTAAGAGTAAGTAAGAGACATACGTTCATTGTTCCCAAACTTGCCATATAAAATTGTAGACCAGTCGTTATATACAGGGTGTTCGAATTGAAAGTAGACGAAGTCTTTTGAATGGACACTCCGATGTTAATCAAATTTACATCAATGAAAAAGGATGAAATTCTGTGTTAGAAATGGTAACACGGCTAGTATCGAAAACTGGATCTCGCTTCTATCTGTAAGGTGAGCGCAGAAATAAAATTTAATGAGGTGACATTAAACATTAAGACATTAAAGACAAACGACAGAAAACCAAGAATTTCTCATTTTTGTTTGCGCTGACCTTGGAAGTGAGATCTAATTTCCGATACTAACCATATTAACATTTCTAACAGAATTTCATCCTCTTTCCGTTGATGTAAATTTCATTAAAACCGGAGTATCCATTCAAAAGTTATTAAGGTCAAACCCTCTCTAGTTTCAATTTGAACACCCTGTATAAACTATTTGTCTCTATAAGCCTATAAACTCAAACATTTTGCATATAGGGATGGAATTTGCAGAAAAGCGAAGGTGATCAGCTTACGTCCTCAGATTCTTTGCGAAATACTCCACACAAGCTTATGGTATTGTAAGTGACCTGGTAAAAATCAAACTAGGTACTTTTATTCACTATTTCTCTGGACCTCACACTTAACGCAGAAGTAAATAAAATATCTACAAATATGTCCCAATTAATTTCTTGCAAATATTTTCCGTTTAGAAAATGGCGCACGGTTTTCCTCTCGTGATATTTATTGCCGTATTGTTGATGGCAAATCTGATGGAAGCGAAATCTTTCACAACGTCAGTTGATTCTGAGTTATCGAGATATCCTTCTGGATTATCCGAAATAATTCACCACCACAGGGAAGCAAGACAAATTGGCTTTCCGAACTCACAGCAAGGTTGCTCACAACCCGACAATTATTGTAGAAGAGGACGAGACTCCAGAAGGAAATGTTGCTAAAAAATCAAGTTTCTCAGCTACCTGTCTGTAGAAAATTTATAACTCGACAATTTATGCTCTGAAAGTGTGACTCCTGTTTTCCTGGGCAAACTGCAATTTATTTCTTAAATAAATTAAATTCTTACTTAAATAAATTAATTTCATAAATTTCTTAAATAAATTAATTTCTTTTTAATTTCTTAAATAAATTAATTTTGGTTCTTCAAAATGTATACTAGAGTTTTTCAAATAAATTTTAACATCAATAATAATTATTGATGTAGTATAATATTTCGTTTTAGTTGTGTGTAGAAAAAAAGATTGTGCAGTAAAATTTAAAATTGCAAACAATGAATTAAAAATCTTTTATATCGTCATTCCGTCAAAATAATAAAAATTAAATCATTATTACTGCCTATGACAAAATATTTCGATATCATTTAACTCAATTTCTCACTTCGTCAAAGGCATATATAGCTGTTGGAAGTGGCTCCCATCGTTTTCCTATTCACTCACGTATCAATGGACTCTTTAATAATTTTATCTTGAATTTGCGTTTTAATTTTGATTTATTGTTTCACAATCAGTTATAGTCATTCATCGAATTCTGAAAGTCGATAATTGGCAACTGAGTCCTAATAAGTGGATCGATTTTAATAATTTGTAAGAACAGAATTTTGATTAGGATTAAGACAGAATAAATAAAAAGGATAATTTATTCAAAAAATAATTTAGGGATGATTAGCGGACATTTTAATTTCGGAGTTTGGCCAACCGATTAGTTAGGTCATCTTTTGCTTCTGTGGTGGGTGAGGGTGCAGGTGTAGTGGAAGAAGTTCCCGGGAGTCCCAATTTCAATTCGATTCCTGCCTCTTCAGCGATGGACTGCAAGAGAAGATCCACGTTTTTTTGTGGGACTGACGTCGTTGTGCTTTGGGACATTGCGTCTTCCACGAAACCACTTTGCACATCCAGACCCTCGAACTGATGCTCGAAGTCGTCCATCAGAGCTGACAGTTTTTCCAGGTTCATGGATTTCATGGCGGATTCCATGCCCCGCACAACTCCATTTATCGAGTGGGTCACTTTGCGAGTGGTCACCGCAGATTGGACACGACTCACGACGGCATCAACTCTGGCCGACATCCGCAGATAATTCAAAGACTCATTTCCCTTACGAATTGCGTTTTCCGCATGAATCCGGGCAACGTCCTTGTTACCTTTCGTTATCGCCTTCTTACACTTCAATTTCTCAGCACCCTCTTCTTTTGTACACTTCTTCGAATTTCGCTCCAGTTCTTTGACTACAAATTTCATGGTGAAAAGATTATTTTCCATCGCAGCCGTAGACATTATCCTATTTGTCAAGATGTAAAACAATTCTAGTAACGAATCTTTCAACGCATTCAATTGAGATATCTGAATCCGCTGAGACTTGGATGTTGTTCTTTGTTGTTAGTTCGTTTTGTTTTCCATCACTTAGCTTGAATCTTTACGTAGAAGAATAATAAATCCGTGTACATAGACGTATTATAATTTTATAATGTATCATCGCAACGAAACTTATTGTACATAAAAAAGTTTAGCACTTTAAAAATTAAATTATTGTTCTTGGCATAATTTATTAGAATTTTATATCATTTCTGTAAGGCCGATTCAAAATCGCATTTTTATATTCGAACTGAATAAACTAGAGCTAAAAAATTTTGTATTTCATTATTCATTATGTTGCTGTTAAAGCAGAAATCAATGATTGCAAAATCTAGCAGTAGCAGTTTGATAAATAAATTCAGGGGTTGTCTCACGGGAGGATATATCAGTGACTGCCTTGGACAATCTTTTCATGGAACGACACAAATTGATCGAAAAGATATCAATAAACATTTCCGCCACTTACTCCAATCAAAAGATAAAGGTAAATGCGAATGTCATTATTATTGGTGTTATAATAATTATAGGTTACTATTTATTTTATGCCTACCTGAGGATTCTAATTCAACCGTAATTTTCAATTTTACAAAATTAATTTGAATTCCTAATGTAGTTCCCCATAAGCCTACATCAGATATCTCAGCAATGACTAAAGTCACAGCTTTGTCACTTATCCACTGCAAGGGATTTAATGCACAAGATTTGGCAAGGAGATACACACTTGAATATTTTTCGAAACCAGAAAGAAAATATGGGCATGCCTTCCACGATGTATTCGTTGGACTAAAGAATTCAAATTTTAAAGATCCTTTTTGTCCAGCTTGGGAATTTGAAGGAAGAGCCTCTTTGGGAAACGGAGCTGCAACCAGAATTGCACCTGTTGCTCTATTTTGCCATGATAATTTCGATTTAATGAGAGATACGGCTACAATGACCTCGGGGATTACACATGCAAACAAGTTTGGGTACCGAGGAGCAATACTTCAATCTTGCGCTATAGATCAAGCTTTAAGTCTTAAGGAAAATGAAAGATTTGATCAAGATGAATATTTAGATGAGTTGATTCTTAAAATGAGAATAGTTGAAAGTGAGGACAATGACGATACAAGAAAATTTGAAAATGGTAAAACAGAATCAACACCTGAGTCATATACTCGAAATTTAGAAATAGTCAAATCTTTCTTAAAAAATTCAGAACCCTTGGGAGATATTCGTGATAGTTTGGGCTCGCAATCTAATGCAAGCGCTTTAAAGTGCGTACCAACTGCTGTTTATTGTTTCTTGGCTGCTCAAAATCCCATTCCGGGAATCGAAGTAATAAAATTGGAATCCGAATGAAACTTTGCTTGTGAATATATTAACTTTTTCGAAATGAAATATTTATAAACGCATGAAGATTTGTATTTTGGATTTGAATGCAGAGTGACAATATTTTTGAGCGTGCTGTCCAATTTGCAATATCTCTTGGGGGTGAGAGTAATTTGGAGATTGCCTGCATGGCTGGTTCCATTGCTGGTGCACATTTGGGACTTGAAGCCATCCCAGAGCCACTTCTGATACATTGTGACGATGTAGATTCAATGTCACGGATTTCTGATGATTTGCACGCATTATATGCTTCTGCTGAGGCTTCTAAAGTCTTCAAAATGAAAATGGTAGGTCAAAGATTAAGGATACATGAGAATTTTACATTTCGATAATATGTAACCCTGAAAACTTTCAAATAGTTGTGAAATGTTGTGCTCGTAATTTTGAATTTGAATCATCAATTAATTATCATCGTCATCCAAATGCTTTTAGAAGAAGACCCATCAGTATCCAGTTTTCATACTTGCATGAATATCTGAGGTTTTGAGGGGTCATTGTGCTATTTTGTCACTAATTCATGGTGTTAATGTTATAGATGATTATATTCAATATTCTGATGATTATACTTGGATACAAACTTATGATGCCGTCTTTGCTTTAAATGTATAATATGTGACTGAGGACTGAGGACCCACAGAAAGGATGCTAGAAATTTGCAGAAGCCGAAGGGAAGTGTGCCGAAGCCGAAGGGTAGTTTGCCGAAGATTCTTCGGCTCCGAGGTGGAAGTTTGCAGAGGTCGAAGGAAGTTTGCCGAAGCCAAGGGAAGTTTG
>JABASI010002513.1:0-19447 GCA_019776505.1 Tomocerus nigrus
TATAATGGTTATAGTTGTCAGTTGTTGTGATGTGAAGTGGCTAAGCTGATTGTGGAAACAAAGTCCTAGATATAACAACAGGAGCATTTAAATGAAAATTGCATTGCAACCGTGACATTGCAATTATTTGTATTTTACAAACAGACAGAAGAGCAGTCAGGTCTAAAACGAAGGATTGGTTCTAAGCTGATGACTTAGAATGTAATTCAAAGCAGGGACACTTGCATGAAAATCCTCTCTACAATGATAATTTAGGGCTTAGTTGTCGGTAAATTCAAAATTACTGTTGATGAGCCCATTCGTTCGTCTGTCCCTTGTGTGTCGTTTGTGTATCTAACTAATTGTAAGCCAGACTATTACAATCAAAAGTTATAGAATACAGTAATTCTAACAGCTTCCACCTCTTCTCTGATCGTGAAAGTCGTTCCACATGGGAAATCTCATACGTGTTCTTCTGTTGTGACACGGGAATGAATTCTACAAAAAAATCATTTAATAGAAAAATTATCCAGGCTTATAGCATAAGGAACACCGGAAGGATGTAGGACGGATTAGTGACGGAAAATCTATTCTTGTTTCTCCATTAAATCTGAAATTCCTTACACACTCCTTAAGGAAATTATTTATTGGTTTTCAGAAGTTAATCATGTTAAATATGTAGATATATTCATTGATGGCGATTTGAAATAGAAATATTGATCATCTATTAAAAAAATGAATTAGCAATAAATAATATCATATACTTTTAGTTTAAGTAGCTCCTGACCATTTAATGATTAAGAAATAGAATAATAATTATACATGTTATGTATAATGTAAGAAAAAAGGGAAAAAACTTGGGAATTAAAACCAAGTTTAAATAATTGGAGTCATTACGGGAATTCCTGTATTGAGGTAAAATCATAGTTTTCCATACGTGCAAAGTTGCATGCTATGAATTATAAGGCATTCCCAAACAAAGGCCACGAAAGATGTATTATAATTTAACTCTCAACTTCAGGAAACTCAATGACAAGTAAAAGTTCTGTTTCCGTCCATGTGCCTTTTCAACCAAGTTGTTGGGTTTAGTTTGTCTCTGACTGGGTGCTTAAGACACGAAACAATTTGAAATACGCATCTTAACAGACAGTAGACACCATAACTCGTTAGGCAGTAACAAGAAATAACAGTGAGTGGATACTAAGTAGAATTATATAGCTGAGTAACTTATTATTTAGGTCTGGTAACTGGTAACTGGTATAATACGAGAGAGACAGAAAAGCTGTTGAACTCCGCAGTTGAATTCAACACATGAGCAAAAAAGAAAACAAAGGATGAGAGCATCACTCAAGGAAATTATTTCGGTTCAGTTTCATTATTTTTGTTTTGAATTAAGGTGAACCACCCTTTTGGTATGGAATGAAAGTGTTTTGTGGCGTGTGATGACATAGTGTGCTTTTGGGAAGCTTAATTTCATAGATTTACAGTCAAGAGTTGTGTAGAGTCTCCTTGTTAAATAATCTCAATGATTGTTTTGAGTCGACGCTAATCTTAGGATTTGCCCTTTCAGTCTCAGTCTCTCTCTCTCTCTCTCTCATCAACACATTTTCTGTTGTTGTTGTTAATACTGGCTGAAGTTTTGTAGATACAAAAGAATAGGAAAGAGCTAAGAGCATTCATTACCTACAACATTCACTTACACTCAGATTTAATAATTGTTAGCACTCACAATCAACTGTATTTTTGCTAATGTCTTCTTTACAAAGAATTTCTTTTGTTTCTTTCTTTTGTATTCATGTCAGATCTACTCCCACGTCCCACCATCACCACATTATCTCCATACAATACACACAGAGTAACTAACACTATTTTTTAGGCTATTTAATATTTCATTATCTTTTGTTTACTCCTCGGGTTCTCTTTGTCTTTCTTCGCTCTTGAATTTTCACAATATCACACAATTCTCTTTATTTACACAATGCACTCAGACAGAATGTGTTCCATAGCTCCTGGGGATCTTCCATAAACTTCTCTCATCCCTAATGCACTTAAAACAATGGAAACAAAAACACCATGTTCATCTGATCTCTCTCTCTCTCTATTTTCAAGTACACCCCTGGTATTCCTTTCCATTAGTCTAATTAATTCAAATCAAAAGTGTTTCTTTGTCAATGATCATAAATAACATCTAGTTGAATTATCAAATTGAGGTTATACACGAAAATATTCAATTCCTAGTTATAGAAAATAAACTTTTCAGACTAATATTATTTTGATGATACAAAGAATTTTTACTGTAATCCGCGTAAGATTTTTTTTTGCTATTGGAATAATTACATTATAATAATATATGTATAGGTTTTTGAAATGGCAACATATTATTTAGATAAATGAGTGTCAATAATTGCTATAATATTTTATTTGCGCTTTATGTTGTGGCATATTAAATGGTAAATATTGGCAATTTTTTTGCAAACAATGCAAAGTTAGCTACAAAGCTATGATCAAGAATCATCTCAATATCTGTAATTACTGTGTTTGAAGTATATGGCAGTAGTTTATGTGGTTTAAAATGATTGTAAGTATTGTATAGAGGCTATAACTGTAATAATTATTTGCCTTATGTCAGAATATGAAGTTACGTCGCGGTTAGTATATCTTTGGCTTATTCTTTTTTTTACATATTTAGCAAGGTAGAAGATAGATAAGAAGATTCCACTGCCATGTCTCAAAGGATTTGTGAGGGCAAGAAGTTGCAAGTTATCAACTAACGGAATACGATATCACCGTTCCTCTAAATAAAAACAAAACCAGATGGTCAGTGTATTCTAGTCAGTAGTGAAGTGGAGTCAGTTGTTGTATGTGTGCTATAGAGGATAATAAATAGGGAACAGCAGAGCTAAAGCAGTATAACATATTTACAAGACCGGATCAAATTCAAGAACCATGTCAGTCCGTATACACACTATTCATTATGTTTTAATACAAATTGCATAATACATAATACGTAATCTTCAATTACGATGTAGTTCATCTTGGAAAAAATATTTTGCTTGTAACACTGCATTAGGTAAGATGTGCAAGAAAGAATTCTTGATTAACATCGGTACCTACCTACCACCTATCTCTATGCTTTTCTCCGTATAGGTACTGACAAATCATCTTTGCAAAAAGATTAGGCTGAAATATTGCAAAGGTCTATTTAGCGTGAAATCAAAATCAATGAAGAAGAATAGAGGAAATGAAATGGTTTAATTTAATGGTATTATTATGATCAAAGGCCTTTTCTTGTTTCTTGATAAAGAAAGAAGAGCAGAGAAGCATAACTCACCACAGTAGTACTGAGAAAACTGCTTTTGTAGCAACACTGAAGATGTTTTAGCAATTTTTACAATTAGATCTAGTGTATATGTATGATATAATATTATTACAGTATAGTACTCTGTCTCTGGTACAGTGAGGGAAGTTATGTTATGTTTGTTGGGTTAACTCGAGGAGTGCATTAGATAAGCTCCTGATTTTCTAACAGTGTAAGTGAAGTGTAGTCACTCACGCGTCTCCTATTATTACAATCCTCATGCAAAAGTCGACAACAGTTCAGCTAGGTTCACTCTTTGCAGTTTTACGATTAGTCAGTTGCTAGTGAGCAGATTTTTGTTGGGAGAGGAGAAAAGAGAGCAAATATATTCTGTGTCAGACGGAGTGTAACCACTATGTGATACGATATGAATGTTCATGATTTAAAACTCTTCTTCTTCTCGCGAGACGTCTCTTTTATAGCATCCGATGATTTAAACAGAACTTTATTCTGTTATCTAATGTTATGCTTTTTAATGCATACGCTGCACACCAAATTCCTAAATATTACAGTACTACTTACATAAATAGCAAAAGTCCAAACCAAATGTTTCATAAATATTAGATAAATACATGTAATAATGGAGGCTACTGTAGAAATTCTTTTTCTTAACGTTCGTATTGTTAGTTTGGTTTGGTTAGTTAGCTCAAGTAAAGAATAAACACACACTTGAAATTCCATAAAAAGAAGAAGATTCCCCCATAAAAGACTTTTGGCCAATGTTCCGTTTGCTCTTGGCTCTTTTATTTTGTGATTCTTATAATATTAGACAGTTTAGGAATGTAGTGTATGTATTTGTATAGAAAAGTATTTGGTGAAGTGTCTTAAAAGTTCTTTTCAGCTTTTGTTTTCGTTTGGTTGCAATTTCACAATAGATTTGGTTTTGGTTCGTAAAAATTGCATTGTAGAGAAGTGCGACAGAATATTACAGTTGCTTAAAAGAAGAAGATTCTTTGAAATGTTGTGGAGCTTATATCTTGTGTGTAGAATTGCCATTGTACAAATCCCACTTCAGTTTGGTTAATGTCTTGTGAGTTTTATAGAAATTGCTTAAGGAAGCGTGTATTTGAGTGGAGTATTAATTGTCTTAGCTTAAAATCCATAACGAACCATTTAAAATAACGTAACCGAAGGTAATTGAAGAGCGTCTACGGTACATCCACAAAGGGCAAAAAAAGAATCTTCCAAATAAAGTGATGTAATGAGGAAGGAAGGAAGGAAGGATGAAAGAGGTGAGATTAAGCAAGGTACTTCGTAAACGTCAAAGACGATAGGATGTGTCGATAGATTTATCTTCTTATACACGTGCAGCCTAAAAGCCTTGAAACCGGAAGTTCAAGTCTGTTTCGCATACAGAGCCAAATCTATAGTGAGATCACCTCTGGTTTTCAAAGAATATTTCACAGTTACTTAACCAAAACAAAACAGCCCTTAACACATTTATCTCACTTGAATGTGTCTATAAAGTGTAGTATAAGAATCATTCTATATATTTATACAGATTTAGTATGCAAATTAACACAAGACACCAGTACCAGTATGGATCCCAATCGAAACCGAAAAGGTTAATCAACTCAACTTTGCCAGACTTGCTTTTGCATCATAAGTAACTAGTTAACAGGATAATCATCCTCCACAAAATCATAGTCATGTTTTACGCAATACTTTAGTTAAAAGTGAACTCACTCCCCTAAAAGTCATAGTCCAAGTTTAAAACTGCAAATGTCACAATTTACAATTTCTTATTCAGAGAGTAAGAAAGTATACAGCAAACAGATGTATCGCATATAATTAAAATTAGTATACCTATTACGTACCTAATATAAAAAATCAATCTATTAATATCGACGTCTTAAGAATAACAGTATAATTCATTTATTTTTACGTGACTAATGTTACTTGTAACGGCTCTGGACGATAATTTTAATAAATTAATATTTCGCCATATAGATAACAGTGCAGGTGTGTGGCATATAATCTTATTGTAAAACTGCAAATCAACAGCAGAAAATAGTAGCAATAGAATTACAATAAAGAATTGCATAGTGAAAAGCCCAGTCCGGGTGCTGTAATTTCAAAAGTTTTCCAAGGACCACACGGTCATGATGTTTGTTATGTAATGCGCATTTAAAGTTCTATATAAAGGCATATCTTATATATGGGAGCACGTAAGAATTAGAGGTATGAAAAAGTTAGGAATTAAGTTGGTAGAGTGGACATGAAAACAATTTAAATTGACAAAATAAGTAAAGAGCCTCGTGTCCTGTGCTAACTATAAATTAGAGGAAAAGTTTTTATGCTCTAGCTTAGAAGCCAAGAGCAGACAGAGCAATTATTTACTAACAAACAGCAGCAGCAGTCTCTTGACTCTTGCTACTTGAGTTAATTACATGGAGGCTGTATAATATGCTAAACTCTTAACTAGTATATAAATGCTTTGCACATGTCATTCCCTTTTTTGTGCGACCATTATTCCATAGCATGTAGTAATAAGTTACTCTACACTATCTGCACACTTATTAAACTTGGGGCAGAAAATAGAATAACATTCCTGTGTGGCAAAAGTTTGTTGTATAAGCAGATTTGAGTCGTCGGCTTGTTGAGACTTGAGACTAAAAGAATCTATTACACTATAATAGCTGTTTGTGCAATAGACATTTCTAATGGTCATTATTACGACCAAAGAAAAACTTAGTAAATTTTGACCATTTCCACATGACATGGTTACCTATTTGTAGTGCGACCACAATTATGTCAATTCATGGCTTTTCGGTAGTAGGACATTTGATTTTGTTAGTTTTTGTTAGTAAGTAGTAAAGTAGTGACACTATAAAAGGGACTACTATTTGCATTCGGCTTTGGTTAGCTAACTACTAAATATATTATAAGTAGTGTTGCGTGCATAATAATATTAGGTATAAGAATAGCCTCGCACTTGGACGTGTCCTTTTGTCCTTAGAGATATTTACAATGCTCATAAATGTCTGTGTAAAATCAATGTAGCTATGTAATATTTAAGTAGGTAAATAGCTAGTACTTGGTATTTGAGATTCTACTAAGTTCTATCGCTAATGTACAAATAATACTCTAAGTTATGTTATAAGAACGAATGTTCGAGGAGTAATACAGTTTTTGTTATACATACATACATAGTAATACCGAAAGTTTTATCGCGTGTTCATGTTTGCATGCAAAACGAGCAGATCAAAAACAGTTTACTTACTCTACGCCTGTAAAGTGCCAATTAAAATGGCAGTACTGTGCCATTTCTACAGAAAACCCTCCTAACTATACAAGTTAAGCTTCGCTAACCTAACAATGAGCAAAACGGACCGAATTTTCTTTGCTTCTTCTTTTCTGTTTCGCTGACCTCACTACGTCATGCCAAGAAAACACTAAATTCCTTTAGTACAATTGCGTGACGAACGGGTATAATTTTTATCCATGTTCCACCACCACCATACCATTGCTGACCCTATGAACAACCATTATGGGTGGTGCACCTATTCTGTCGTCAATTTTTATTTAGGATATGAACATTAATGTCAAAATCAGATTTATGCTCAGTAGAATCTATTTTAACGTTTCTTCGACTAATTGTAGAAGGCATTGCTAATTTCACGAACCGTTTTTTCATAAACTTTAAAAAATTCATCAGGTACATCTTACATCATTATCATCACACGGACTAATTACATGCCGTGGGTATTATGGGATTCATTCATGTTTGAAGATAATACGATAAAAGATATAAATATGGAGGAGTTCATTCATTCAGTTTCATTAGAGAGTCGTTGCAAAAACGAAGGGTCTAATTCAGCTCATGTTTTGTTTGGCAGATTAAGGAGGCAGATGCCAAAGAAGGTTGAATAGAGAATTAAGGAGAGTGTATTCACCTTTACCTTAAAAACCTCACCTTAAATAATAATAAAAATAAGATTAGAGGAAGATGCTCAAGTTCACATGATTTCGTTAGTGAAATGATTTAAAGAGCGAGAGAGAGGTGCTCAGGAGCATAAATACTTATTACGAACGAATTAATTATGATTATGAGATGATTTGTGATAGTGTGATGAACCGTTGGCTGTCATGTCGAGGGACTTGTTTTCTTTCTAAAGATGGCTGTATAGATAGATAGTTAACTCCCTCACAGCAAAATGCTTGAAAGCTTAAACACAGAACGAGTTGTCAGATTAAAGTGGCCGAGTGGATTCAGACCAAACAAGATAGGATAATATGCAATAATTATTATTACCTTTCATTCACACAACGCGAGGTTTATTTGTTGCTTCACTTTACTATTATAATCTTATCTTTGTGAGTGAATGAGTGAGCTGTGAATTATAGGATAGCTCTTTTATGAAAATTAGTTTTAGCTGTGTTTGTCTCGTTGTTCGAGGGATTCTAACCAAATTAGTGGTTTTGGGTTTACAGGTTGAGGTTGTATTTATAATCAGGTAATTTACACGAGGTTTCTTCGACTCTCTGCCTTTGCGTGTACCTACACAGATAAAGAATCATTATCACTGTTAAATCCTTATAGAATCTGCACATAATCATATTAGTTAGCAGTGAGAATGGAAAAAATGCAATAGAGTAAATACCACAAGGACTATCTCTCTGCTATTCGTTTAAGGAACAATAGTGTACAACAAACATGTGAATGTTTTTATTTTGATTAGTTTACTAATGAAAACATGGTGGAGAAAAAACATTTAATTCATGCATTGTTGTTTTCTGCAAAAATAACAACTGTAATTTTAATATGTGTATAAGAGCACGTTCTTTGTTAAGGTATTTACAGGTGTACGGTATTTCCATGCGTAAACACGAAATGAACGTAGGGAAAGAACAGATTTCATGAAATATACTTGAAAGTGGCTGTTGATAATGTTGGGATAATATTTGGATAGCTTAATTGCTCAAGTGACACAAAGATTTCTAATTGCTTTATTCATTGTCTAATTACAGATTGGCCATAAGGCAGGAAGTGGATATCGTATGCGTGGCCCGGCAAGAAAAATACGTGGAAAGAAAAACCTGTCTGTCTGTTGTGCTGTGCTGTTTGGATTAAGTTTTGTAAGTACAGTGCAAGCAGAACATAATCAGAAATTAAGTCAAGCCAACAACGGGACTCATAGTTAGTTAAAGTCAAGTGAAGGCAGCTTAACTCTTTTAAGTTCGCATGGAGTACTGTTGTAGAGAAACAGAAACGAGTGACTCGACTCATAAGGGTTATCTTGGAAATCTCTTTGCCCTATTTAAGCCAAGTGGTTCATTACATGACCACAGGCCAACAGGGAAGGAAGGAGAAGTTTATCAAAACAAAAATGTAGAACTCGACAGTGGAATTATTAAAAGCTTTCAACTTTAAAGAGGCAAAATTACCATTAAGAGCTGCAGAGCAAAGGATACATGACGAGTTTTGAAGACAAGTCAAATAATTTTAAAGTCATTAAGCTCGGATTGTCATTTTCATTATGGAGGAAGAAATCCACGTTGGCAATATGAGTGACAATAACAACATCCTCAGGAGTCGAAGAAGCAGCAGCAGTTGTGCTACTACGGAAGACATTATAACATCGTTGGGAACACCTCCGGGAATTATTCCTAATAATAACAACAATATTAACATCTCCACTCCCACAACTATTAATACAAGTCCTGGTGCTAACAGTAATGCAAACATCCTCTCATCACAACAACAACCAATCTCTGTTGCTACAATTACTACTGCAACATCTTCAGCAGTAGGAGGATGCGGTGTCACTTCCACTCTTCCCTCAGGCCACAACGGAGCAGATGACAACAGCATGACTGACAATATTCTCTGCAATATTAATTTAAATACAAATGGTTTTCTCAACGATTACGACGGCAATAGGGCTGGTCAACAAGATTTTAATTTAATAACCATTCCATCAACAAATGGAGAAGAGGATGTACGATGGAAAACACCGGAAGCACATGGACAAACAAATTTTAATCAAAATCAAATGAATTTAAGTGCAGTTACCGCTATGGATTGTGATTTGCGACTTCAACAGGAAAACTTGAATAGAGATGCAAACGCCATAAGTTTGGATTTTGACAGTAAACAACTTTTGTGCAAATCCAATAGTTCATCTTCGTCAAACTCAGTGATTGAGCCGATGCCGGTGATGAGTTACTTGTTGAATCTCCAGTCACATCCGTCGACTCCTAATGCAAACAATAATTTAGTTTCAAATTCGGAAAATCAGAGAACTATTTGTGATAAAAGTGAAAATGGACATGAAACTGTAGGTTCAAATTCAAGTTCCCCAGATGAAGATGATGAAAATCTAGGAGAATTGTTCATCGACTTGGAAGCTTTAAATTCCACGACGGAAATCGCTAAAGTCTTAGAGAATTTTAACGCTATTTTAGAGAAAATAGAACGAGAGGACGAGAATAATATTTTAGGGAAGGGGAACCAATCCTTTTCCAAAATCAAGAGTTCTGTTGAAGATTTCGCTGACCTGCTTATCTCTGGAGAGGAAGGTGATGATGAAGACTTGCTTATCATTGTTGATGAAAATGATCCGGAATATTTATCAATGTCCATGCCGCCTCCAGCAGAAGTGTCACATTCTCACCAGAGATTGATGGAAAGACTTAGCAACAATAATAACATTGCTGAAGAGAATTCTTCTAAGGAGAACGGGGATATCAGAGCGGATCAACATCAAAGTGAGGAGCAACAAGATTTGTGTGACCAAGATCAAGAGGAAGGATATGAGAGCGACAGGCCTATGGTTAGGGCTTCCATGAGAAAACTACGACCCGTACAAATGATGCCAATGCCGAACTTAACTCTGCCTACGATTTCTTCTCCGGGTAGTTCCTCTTCAATGTCGGATGGACCATCTTCGCCCCAAATAGCAAATAATTCAACCAGTGCCACTAATACGAATTCGACGAATAATGTCGGATTCGCTACGACACTCAATTCTCCAGTCACCAATAAAATTCTCGTGACAAGCCTTATAAACAATGTGCTCAATCCCTCTTTGTTAGCTGACAATAGTAACAATAGCGGAGGAGGGAGCAATAGTAGTTCTAGCATTAATAATAACGCTAATAATACAACTCCGGGAGGTTTATCAATGCCAATGCCAACAAGTGCTACGGAGATTCTGTGTAGTAGTGCTGGAAGCATCAGGACTAACCATGAATCAACTCCACAAAGTTTGAGTCACCAGAGGCAAAGGAGTGCTGTTGAAATAAATTTCGGGAGAGAAGTCAATCCTTCCAGTTCACATCACCGGAGTGCTTCTATGGGACTCATCGATTGTCAAGCTACAGCTCCCTCCATGTCCACCGAGAATATCAATTTCAATTCAAGGTACATTTACTATTCTTAAATTGTCTATTTTATACATGAAATATATTTCCGCGTTAGCCTACTCTACTAGGAATTCCTTATTTTCCATTACATCTCATTGCCTCCCACTCCACTGCGCACTGTTAACCTATTCAGTGTATCTATACTGTACTGAGTATTGTATCATTTGTCCTTGAAAAGATGTTTGGTGTCTATTCGAGGTTTAATTAAACAAATTCCAATTTGCAATTAGTATCACAGCATAAAAAAGGCACACCATTATATTAAAGTGTCCAGTTTCATTTAACCATGGATAAATTCAATTTATTTGTCCCACTGATCCACTTCTATTCGTTAGGCCATTGTTAAGATGTCTATGCTCGTGTCTCCGTATTTATCTGACATTTATTCTTACCTTAATTACGTAAATTGCGAATTACCTAAGTAGAAAGACGATAGACTTACAATTACGTATACACTTACTAGCTAATAAATTGTGTTATACCGGTTATACATAGCCGATAATTCTATTCGTATATATGATATAACAACGTGTGTAAAAAACAATACTCATCTTATCGCAAAAATTAATCGTGTGCTCTGCGGGAAATTCTCCCATTGTTGGTTATTATGAAACCAGCTTTTATTATTACTCTGTTCATAGTTCTTTCTTTGTGTAGCTAAATCGATGCGAATTTTCCTATGATTACTATGATAGCTACTAGCTAGGTGAGATTTACTGTGGAACTTTTACAGTACAATGCGATTCAAATTATTCTTACAACGAATTTGTTCTAGGATTATAGTACTGTGAAAAGCTTACAATATTATTATTAATTAAGTGTCTGATCTTTTAAGTGCAAGCCTACGGCCTACGTAGAGTACTCAGTAGTCAAATGTGTTTTACAGCTCATGCGTTTTGATTTTATGCGTCTATATCTTAGTTTTATTGTATGCAAAAATATTACTGAGCTAAGCATAATGCATAATATTATTATGTGTATCAACAAGCAACTTTACCTGTCTTTGCCTGTAATGCAATACTTATTATTGTTATTATGCTTAGTGTACCTCTACTATTCTACCTCTACATTATTCATAACATCCTTATTATTGACATTATTGTCGTATTGTGCATAGGTAGGTGCGTACAACTGGTTTAGAATTTGCATTTGTACTACAAAGCAATGGCAAGAAGTACTAACAAACATACCAACTTATGTTTGGTAAATAGGTACCTACTACATAAAATTATTCTATCTCTTTAATTCATGCAAAGTAGTAGAAAAGAGAAGCTACAACACTGTAAGAACACAAACAATAATAAATACCTACAATAGTTGCAGTGTGCATAGGTATCTACAATTAATTAGTAGTTATGTTATAGTTATAAGGTAGGGTATGGCAATGATACATGGCTAATAATAAGTAAGCCCCGATATCCAGCCAGATTCCAGTTTATGACGATTTGATTGACGATATAGTAAAAATCGACTCAAGGGAACCGGTTCGCCAGAACTACAACTTATTGCCAGTTTCTAACTAAGAATTGCTTATGATTATTTAAGTACGATTTTGGTTTGGTTCATTGTGGATCTAAAAATATGATTCTATTTTTTGGTAGCTTTATCTTCACTGTTGTTTTTTTGAGTTCGGAAGTGTTAACCTTGTAGTATATACTGGGTGCAATGCTTTCAAATCTACTGCTCTGTAAATATTTTTTGTGAATAAATCATCATGCATTCATGCAAGATGAATAAGTTGTAATTGTTCTAAAAAAACTAGCTTAACATTTAGAATAAGATGCTAGACACAATGTATGCAATAAAGGCACAAACAATGTATAGGTATGGCTAGTTAAATAAATGCTATAGAGTGCAGGAGAGCTTGTACTATTTTGAAGATTAAGAACAATATAAAATAATAGCATTACTGACCAGGTACACAGAATATTCTTAAGGGAATGGCGGTACGTAGGTTCTCTAGAGTTATCCTAGGCGTACATAATATATTACAGGTATAATAATGCTGCAGAGGGGCTATAATATTATCCTCTTGATGTTCTTTAGATAGAGGCAGTAAAGGATTCAAAGTAATGTGTGTACTCATACGTTTTGGGTAAAAAATCCCTCGCCAACCTTGACCGTCCACTCCATTCTATTTTTCTGTGCCAACTCAGGCTAGACAAAGTAGCTCTACGCTAACTTTACATAGTTTTTATATAAAATCTTAGATTATTCACATACTAAATCTACCTGTGCAGTCTTTCATGTGAAAAATAAAAGATCATTTACTAATCTCTAATACAGAGTGTAGGATTTTTGCATAAAATTTGCTAGATTATTAAGCTAAAGGATTTACTCAGGATGTTTTTCATTTCTTTATGTTGTTTACCATTTATTTCGATTACTTATTCTTAAGAATTAATTTAATCCACCGCTTTTTGACTTGTTTGTAAGGGATGTTATTATCATTTCAGTGGGCTTAAATGCAAATATTACGCTAACATGTGATGTTGTGATAAAAGTAGAAAAGGTTTCTTTAGATGGGCAAATATAATTCATGTAGCACTGAAAAGCATTTATTGTGATGTTTTTTAGAAGATGACCTTTGCAAAATGATTTTAGAGAGGGAGAATGTATCTTTTTACCTTTATTTATTTATTTATATAGGTAGACTTAATTCCTAGAAGATTTGTGAGGAGATAGACGATAGATACATAGATACTTGGTATGATATAATAGTAAACGGGGCACAAGGGGCAGCTCTGACAAAATAAATAGCAAGGAAAAATAATCTCATAAATAAAAATGTAACAGCGTATCCCATCATATTAGGAAACATTGCTATTGTTGTGGTTAAAAATGGTATGTAATATTGTGGGCTATATTGTTGTTAATAAACCAACATTGTTATTGCTGCCTCTCTGTACATTAATTCAGGTTATTATAGTAAAGAATTAGTGAAAGATTGAATGAGGGGGTGAAATGCATGATAATGTTTAATAGGATAGAACTTGACTCACGTTATCATGTCATGGCATGATGCTATAGAGCACATCATTGCATGTAATGTCTCTCAAGTCCAAATTCTTAACGGAAAGTATAATGTATGTGCACAGTATACTTGAAAATGCATTGATTTAACTGTTACGTATATAAAGTTTTGTACCCCTATTTCACTTGTTGCGGTTTTTATGAATGGGGTAGCTTTTAGCCACTTAGGACAAGTGAATGTAGCGAATGCAATGACATTTTAAACGTTAGTTACACCGAGGTCTAAATGATTTAAAGTATTTTAATCCATTTCTATCAAAATTTGTAGGGTAGTAATAAATGTCACGTCACGTCCGTCCCAATGTTACGCGGCTCGATTTTTATTTTCCTGACTCTAATTTGGAAGTGCTAGATAATTGCGCAATTTTACCAGATTACAAGGGGATTCAGTCTGAAACTGGCAATTTACTTATTTTTGTCTAGTTATCTGTTGTAATGATCATCCTGGTTGTGTGAGTAGACTAATAATAGCCGTCTCTGCGTTTTAATGATGAATGTAAATAGGTAAACGTAGTTAGGTTAAGTAACTTTATTCTTGAGATAATCTATTAAGACTTTAAGACATAATAATATTATTCTCTCTCTGTGCTATTTTTTAGTGTTATTATTCGAGTGTATAGTACATTAGCATGAATATACCTACTTTACACATAGAAAGATATCTTTTATCATTTTAGTTAAGTTCTACGTGCTGTCTTTCCTCCTCGCATATATCCTACATCCTGCCTGCATTGTAAAAGTTTTGCACACTACCTGTGTATGTATAATGATTTTATTTTTTATCGTTACGTTTTACAGATAGACATGCATAGATGTACTATAGAGTGATGTATAATCTGTCTCGTTATGAGATTTGTTATATAGAAAATGGTTGTGTAGTAGTTTATTTTAATGTAGAGAGACAGTATAGACACCTACGCTGTATCAAAATAGATGGTAGTTTGTTTGACTATAAGATCTATATGCGCAATATGGCAAGTGGCAATGTTATTTCTTTGTATGTTAAGGTAGACAGGTTTAGCATGGCCTAGCCTACCTGTTCTGGTAATTCGTATTGGTAGGTAATAAGTAATAAGCTGAATTGTCTCCTGCTTGCTGTGTTTGTTGAGGTTTGTAAGGCATTGAGTGCTGGGATAAAATGTTGACTTGACTTGCTTTAGCTCTTTTCTTAGAAAAGAATTTATAGATTTAAGGTAGGATTATTTACACTTAGTAGTTTTTTGTAAATAGGGACGCTAGTTTTATTCCTTTGTCGTAGTGGCTGTGGCCAAGGAGTTGTGTCGTTACGTTTTACTACACGTAAATGAATTCTAGCCTCCTAATTTACATAGAGAAATAGTTAGCATTTCAGTGTTTGTGACTGTGACGTGGAGTGCAGTGGAAGAAATGCGATTCGATTGTGTTTATTTAATACGGATACGCATTTAAGATTTGTTTTTGTAGGTTTGCATGCTGCTACTTTGTTTGCGAACCATTCAGTCATGTCAAGTCAGCATTTTACAAAGTGCAATTTTATTGAGTGATCCTGCATAGTAGATATAAATCATATATTTATATATATTAGGGATATGTGGTTTGTTGTGAATTGTGTGTACCAGTGTGTTATATTATAGTAGTTGTTATAATAGAATGGAGTGTGACGAGCCGAGTAGCTGCAAATACTTCTTAAGAACATTAAAGGTGGAAATAAACATAGCTGCTGAATTATAGAATGCATACAGGGAAGCAAAACTCAAAGGAAAAACTCCTTAAGATTTACTATTTCATTTTATTCTTTGTTCGTGTGAACTTAGAGGAATGACTGGATGGAAGAGAGAAGGTCATTCCAGTCAGTCATGTTATTTAGAAGCTGGTGTTAGTGCATAATAAAGTTTTTTGAAAAGGAAATAGTTTTTGTGAGTTAAGTGAAGTCAGGTATTGATATGCCAGTTATGGCTATATATTCTAATTATCTCTATTATCATAAGCGTTATATACGAGTATTATGCTAAAGTATAAATTATTCTATGGACTGTATATATTCAAATTAGGTTTATGTTTGCAACTTTGCATGTAGCATCAGTGTCAAAGATTTATTTACTACCTTTTACATACTAAAGCTAGTGTTTTATGAATGCATGTGTGTGTGAAATTACGGAATATATACTTATATGGTGCATATAGGTAGAGATACCTGATACCTGTAACGGAAATTTTGCCATAGCTTTTATTGGCTTATAATACAATATGATTTTATACATCCGTATCCTTCGTGACATTGTATTTTATGGTCGGTTTAGTGGTTGGTGTGCTTTAGTAGCGCAGAGACGCTTGGACGTGCTAAGAGAAGGTTCTGTTGTTGCTCGGCTCGAAGTGTACACGCGGAATGCTCTTTAGTTCTTGTAAATATTGTTTTTTCCACTAAAAATGTTTATTTTACTAGTAATTGAAGACATTTTGGGGTACATCGAGAGGAAACTGGTAATAGTGACTAAAGTTGTCAAGTATTTCCAGAATGTGTAGGAAAGTGAGTTGCTAGTGTCGATTTCTTATGGACATTTGTTTCTCTGTGACTCTCTTAAAAGTGCGTAGCGTCAATTATTTTCTGTGCAGTGTGTGTGATATGAGATAAAAATTGGAAAGTGTTTAAAAATCATAATTTGTCGAAGGACAACAATGAGTTGGGAAATTTTTCAGAATAATCTGAAAAATTCACTTCCTTTACCCTTCTTTACCAATAAAAATGTATAGATGCACCGAAGAACTGACTTTGGGAGGTTGCAATTTGAATTTTGTGCGACACGAGCAATTTTTACGGTAGAAACGTTCTTAAAAACCAAGAAGAAGCATGGATATTTTGTTTTTAGCAATACTAACCCAATTTTTTGTGAATTTTGTTATTATCCAGCTCAAGTAATATTAATCCAGTGACAATTAGCGTTGAGACATCGGCAACTCCTCCAGTCACCTCGAGTAGTAGCACCGAATCAAGCACATCCTCTAATTCAACATCAACGACAAATAGTACCAATGGCAATAGTAGCAATGCACCACCGCCAACCGGAAGAACAAGGACGAGACATGCGGGAGGAACTTCTCCGGTATTGGGACCCGGGCTCAGAATGCCCGCTGGACGGTGGCCACATAGACTCAGCTCTGTCTTAGCACTGATTGGATGCACACTTGGACTGAATAATATCTGCAGATTTGCTCTCCTCTCTGTTCAATACGGAGCTAATTTCATTCTTCAGTTTGTTTTTCTCTCCATTGTGTTTGGAATCCCTCTGTTTACTTTCCATATGTCCATTGGACAATATTTATCTTCGGGAATTATTGACATGTGGAGAATTTCGCCAATTTTTCAGGTAATTTTTCATTTTCACTAGTTTTTTTACATTATGACCTGTATTAATTTTATTAAGATATGTTGCAATGATTTCATTTCCTTAATGTGTATCTTATTATGATAAATCGATATCTTTTATCTTCATGATGTAAGATTTAATGGAATACTTTTGTTAATGCCCATCTAAAGATGATGATGACATGACATGACTCTTTTAACCTACTTTAAACTCTTTTAGGGAATTGGAGTGGGTTTAGTTATTTCTCAAGCAATGATTGGGATATACACTGCTGTTGGGGTTTCCTGGATGTTCATCTATTTTCGTGACTCCTTCATCACGCGCTATGACAAGTATCGATGGGAAAAATGCTTCAGAGATTATCGAGGTTTGTAGTTTGTATTCACTTTCATTTTGCTATTATTGCTTGACAAATAATTTTGTTTATCTACATTCATTAAATAGTTCTTCATTACCTAATAGATAGAGAATTCCGATGTTATGCTATGTTAATTTTTTAATTCTTGAAACAAAATCTAAAAACTAAAATATTTTGCTTTTTCGTAATTACGAGTTTATTATATTTTAAAAAATCATGCAAAATTATTTAGCATTTTTGCACCAAAAATATTAGAAAAATCTGAAAAAGTAGAAATAATTACACTTCTCAAGTTCAGACTCCTTCATCACGCGCTATGACAAGTATCGATGGGAAAAATGCTTCAGAGATTATCGAGGTTTGTATTCACTTTCATTTTGCTATTATTGCGTGACAAATAATTTTGTTTATCTACATTTCATTAAATAATTCTTTATCACTAAATAGATGGAGAATTCTGGTAATAATTTTTATGTTAATTTTTTAATTCTTGAAACAAAATCTAAAATATTTGCTTTTTCGTAATTACGAGTTTATTATATTTTAAAAAATCATGCAAAATTATTTAGCATTTTTGCACCAAAAATATTAGAGAAAAATCTGAAAAAGTAGAAATAATTACACTTCTCAAGTTCACATGTAGTAGTAGCTACTTAGCTAGTCAAAAAGTCTTCCGTATTTATGCAATAGCCGGAGGCATATTTGATGTACTTCATTTAAACTTTAGTTTGCGTGAGATATTATTATTATTGAGCCGTATAGAAAGAAATTATGGGTTTTTCTGAGCTGTTGTGCGTGTACGTGGGAAACTTATTTTGCTATTACTACATATATGCTTATTTATTTAAAAGAGTTTAAATTTTAATGTGACGCTTGTTCACAATTTCTATACTAGGGATGCTCCGTTCATACCTGTTAGAAATTTGAGTAAGCGAATAGCGTAAATATGCTTCTAGCTATTAAATGGCTGTATTGATTGACATTTCTTTTGGTAATTATAAATTATGCCAAGGTACTACCTTCTTTTTAGTACCTTTACAACACTTACTACGTGTTACTATATTAGTAATAGTAACAAAAGAACAGTTTTTTATAAAATAGAAAAACAAACATTATCCTGCATGACTATAATCATTATAAACTTCTGTTTATACATATTCATCCTACCGTATTTATTAATAAGTGTGATATGTTAGGTATTAAAATAATGACGCATGTTTTCCGTTGTAACATTGGATAGAGCCGATAGTGCTAGTCAAAAAACGTGAAAAAATCGAATTTTTCCAAATAGAACACGATCTTAAAGTTTTGTATATAATGTAAATAAAAGGGCTAGCAGAGCATCGACGTATTGAATATCTGCAATAAAATGGAGATCTTGTACTCGAGGCTTACGAAGGTAAAATGTTCATAGAATAACAATGAGCTTCGATGTTGATTATTCAACAATTATTGTATCTCTTAGATTAGATCTTGAATAAAAATTCAGTTCACGTGAACAGTGAATATACTTTTAGATATGGAAGGAACGTATTTTTTTAGCATTTCATTTCGCTAGTGAGTATTTACTTTAGATAACTTATGTTTGTATATGCATCATATATTTCTCGAAAATTCATCGTATTGAGACGAAGTTGCCAGGTATTTTATGTTAGCACTTTAAGTATGTATGTAGTGTGTGCAATGTGCATTTTGTTAGTGTAGCCAAGTAATCATAGACAAATCACGGTAGTATTTATACCAGTGTACAAAATACCATTTACCACTTACCAGTGTTAAGTGGTTTTTAATGGTATTTAACATTAAATACCACCACCTGAAAATTGGTGGTAAGTGGTAAAAAATGGTAAAAATGGTAAAAAATACTTTTATTTAAATTTTGTTCAGAATCGAGAATAAAAACAGGCGCTAAGTATTAAAATATCGTATTAGCCAGTAATTTTTATTGCAAATTGGCTATTTAACTTTAAGTTAGTTAGTTAGTTCGCTTTATTCAAGTGTCAATTA
>JABASI010002514.1:0-19444 GCA_019776505.1 Tomocerus nigrus
ATCCCCCTCACTTATCGCTGCCATAAACATCACAGCACTAAATAAATAAAAAGTAGCAATGAATAAACCCTCAATCACTTAACTATTTATGTATACTAATTGTTTTTAACTCTTGGGATTATAATTTATACTCAGTCAGTCAGGTTAAAGTACAGTAGCAACTCTTCAGTTTGGCTTTTTCAATCCCAGCCATAAATAATGACTTTTAAGAAAAGCTTAAGATTGTCTAAAGTATTTCTCTAACTTTTTCTTTTAACTAGTAATGGCATTCCTAAGATAGCTATATGAAGTTCCGTTAGTGTAGGAATAACCCATGTCTATAAATATTTCTTGAATTGTACAGAATTACTGTGGAAAAATGAGTCATCATCATAAGTCATAAATGCATGTGTAAGCATGTTTCATGTTAGTTTATTTTTGTAGGCACAGCCCTATTTACGTGGACGAGTCGTGAGTGGGGGATAATTATTTTCGCTTTGATTGATATTATGATATAATGCTGAAAAACACTTCAGAACACTATAATATCTGGTATTTGTTTGGCAAGAGTTGTTGAGGGTGAATGTGAAACGAAACGTGCGCATTTCCATTTTCCAGAATTAGACAAGGAAAAAATTGGCATTATTTGGGATTTGCAATGAACTTTGAACACACATGAAGAACAAACTCAAATAATATGGGCACACATATGCATACATGTCCATATTTAATCTTGGCTTGAGTCGATGACATAAGGATGAGTCGCTAGTCGGCACGATTACCAAATTATCACAAGCACACAAACTATTTCAAGCTATTTATGAATATTGACGTAAATGCATCGAAGTGTGAATTTATGGGTTTGGACGGTAATTTTAGGCGCTCGCTAAATCCTTTGCCACTCCCGGTCATTAGAACTGCATTTTAAACGCCAGTTATTCTGGTTTGCACCAGATATCCGTAATCCTTTTTATAATCAATGGCTAAATGTGTCCATTTATTACATTTATATATAACTAATTTTATCACTATCAGCAATTTTCATCCCTTGAATTAATTCTGTTCTTAATGCAGTGGATTATGCTATTATTATGTCGTAATGACGTTAGTTTATGACCAATGCATCCAGTAGTAGCTCCTACAGCACTCTCGACCCTTAGACTTTTGTGTCAAATTTTTCAGGGTGTTCATTTGGGTCCATTCTCGTTAATTGAAAGATTCATTGAAATAATGCATGTTGGAAAATCAGGATGAAGTCTTCAGCTCGACCTTAAAATTTTGTGAACTCAAAGCATTGCCATAACCTTAGCCTGAGCTTACGTCAACGATCTAAAACATATAATATGACGGCACTATGCATACCTAATCATAGTTATTATATTAATGAGTTATTACTATTATAATAATAAATGCCGCCCTAAATCGAAGTTTGTACAAGAGTAGACTGCATAAAAATCTAAGTATGAACTACAAGAAATCATACGTACGTATAGGTAGACTAATTATGTAAATATTGGTTCGGCAATTGATCAAAAGCTCATGTAGACGATCTGCGTCTCGGTTAAAATATCAACTTTCATGGCGGTACTAGAGCGTTAAAACGGCATGAACATAATTCCATAATGGATGAATCTCAATTCGTGACGGAAAATTACTAATAATAGTAAAATAACTGCAACCGTTTATTGATGGATGATAGATTGACGAGAATATTCATGAGGGTTAGTCTTAAACAGCGTTATTGACTACTTCACACACGGACGGAATTTGTTTAGAAAAGCTAAGAGCTACCTATTTACTTTTATTGTAAAACACAATGCACAAGGTACATGTGCTGTAATAATAGTAACCTCATTTTAATTCAAATTGTATTTGTAGCACTACAATTAACAATTTAATTTGCATAAGAATAATACTTAATTGAGGTCAAGTAATATAAGCATGAACATTATGGGATAAATCGCGCAATTAATTAATTAAAATCTTTTAATTAGGGTTATCTAAATTGTAATGAACATTAACTNCTACAATTAACAATTTAATTTGCATAAGAATAATACTTAATTGAGGTCAAGTAATATAAGCATGAACATTATGGGATAAATCGCGCAATTAATTAATTAAAATCTTTTAATTAGGGTTATCTAAATTGTAATGAACATTAACTACTTACTACACGCTTATTAATGAAGGTGTTAATTAGGACATTAACATTCTCCACGCAATGCTCAATTTGAATGTTTAATTGTTCAATCTTATTTGGTTAAAAGTAAGTACCTACCTAACTACCTACCTATCTAGAGCACAAATCTCATGTAAATGTAATAAAGCGTTTAATCTAATACCTAATGCCCTTGCACTGCATGCTACTAAAACTCGTCAATCACATCATGCTGAAGACAGAGCAAATTCGTCTCACATTTTAATCACATAAATCATTAGAATATATTATAAGCAACAACCACTTTAAAATATAAATTGCCAAACAATACCTGAATTAATGAGTCAATAAAATTAAGGCGAGGACCAATAAAACCATTTTCGGAGTTGTGGTTGACTAAATAATAAATACCTAGATATTTATTATTATATTAAACAATTGCGTGTATGAAAAGAGCAATTCGACAGGTTGAAGAGAAGCGAAACGAGGGAATAGGAAATGAAAGCGCAATATTATATGACGTCAAGTATTTGAGGGTGGAATTGGCTAGAAGATGTCTTAAGAGATCTAACTATAAAGAAGGATGAGAGATGTGAACTTACCACCTGCAGCCTCTGCTCCGATGCAGATGCTGACGATGAGAAAAGGAAGAATTAATTTCATTCTGTACGAGGGAATTCTTTGAGTTCGGCTTTTGTGCTGATGCTGACTCCAGTCAAGTCCAAGGTTTTAGCTCCTTGGTTCAGTTTTTTATCCTCTCCGATGATTTTGCAATATTGCAATTCAATTTTTATAAATGTCAAAGTTTTGCTGTTGAGACAGTTGATAGTAATTATCCGGATCTGTGGAAGGAAAAAAAATACGTTTTTTATAAATAAGTACATTTATTCTCATTCAGATATGGCATCTATCAAATTATTACTTTCTATTTATGTAACTCTAAGAAAAACAATCTGAATGACAGCTCCAGCTTAGTTTTGTTTATTCTACTTGATGTGCTCACGAAAGAGGATGGATTAAGTACGAGGAGTGTTAAGCTGCTACGCAGACTCGTTAATGATAAATGGGCACTTAATTTACATAAGAAGACATAAAATCAAAAAGTTAATTTCTGCAAAGAAAAGTAAACAAAACCCATTTTCTTGAAGGAAAAAGACTTCATTAATTTATTCATTGTCAATTGTATGGGATCCATACTAACATAAAGACTTGGTTCCGGCTTTATGCAATCTACTGACTGACCATGACCTTCTCAGCTTTGTGCCTTTGTTAGCTGGGATCCAATTTTCCCTTCTATAGCTCACTGCAGTGACTCACTGATCACTTCAGTAACAACTTGATGGAATTTCCAAAAAATACAAGAAGAATGATCCAATTCTGAATGAAAATGAAAACTTATTACTAGGTACTCACACTCACAGGTAGCTACTCTAATTTTTATCTCGTATCCCACGGAGCACTGGTATTATGGTATAATCAATATCTAAGACATCAACACAATCTGATATACGGTCTGCACCATTTAATTATTAATCAACTCAATTAGTCCAAACTTGATTTCCAAATACGAGCACTAGTAAAACAGTAGCTAACTGATTTCTTTAGAAGAATTGTGCTCAATTAAGTAAAATAAACAATTCTTCGGCAATAGTTTTTCCAAAGCTTTCTGGTTGGTCGTCTGTATTTTATGACACCCTAATCGGGCCACTAATTATTTCAGGAATACACTGATAAAGACTAGACTCTTCTAGAAGATTACGCCTGAGGACAAAGACGATCGCGAAGTATTGTTGGTGACCACCGCCTCTGACCATGAGGACAACACTGGAGAACGGGCTTGTAAATGCCTTTGTTTTGTCATGTCATCTATAACTCTATTGTTACATTAAGAATGCGACATTCTTGGGAAATAAGCTCACGCTGTCTGAATGCTAAGCAAGTAGGGACAAAATGATAACGCAAGAAGCATAATATTTTATACACAAGTAATTACGTGCTAACTATGTTCCTGCCCAATTTTAATGACTGTACAAATCTCCCTTAAAAATGCAGACGCTGAAGATATTTTTAATCATTGCAGATGTGGCCTTAACCTGTGGGTTGTACAGTGATAATATTATTATCACTTTTTTATGTACTTTTTTTTACTTATTACGCATTGATTCAATTATTATTTAACATCAGAAACTAAATGATACAGCAAGTGAAGTATCTTAAATACGTCATTGTTACTCTTTAGCGATTCCGTCTTAGCAATTTGCAAAGGAGAAATATTATACGCTACCAATGAACAACATCGAAGATTAGAGAGTGACCACATAAATACATAGTATAATTGCAATACGGCCAGTTAAAGATTTCCCGAGTGCATAATTTAGAGTAATAAACAGAAGGAGATTGATGGTCATAGAACAGAATGCAGTCGTATGGGTAAGTGAATGAATATTTTTTATTTGTGACACCCTGGGGCTATCTGAATGCACTCGTACCTATGCATGCAAAAACTGAATTCTATTGTATTTGTTTTAAGAGTGACTGAGGACTATGTATCTGTAGTTGACGTAGTTCGTGATTCATTTCATGGTAATAGATATTTAGCCGAGCTAGCTACCTGACCTGCCGAAAGGTGTGCAATCAAAGTCAAGGAACATGTATGCATGTACTGGATATTATGGCTATATTGTTATCATTGAAAAGCACTGCAACTAATTTCTCCACTTTTTGCCCCAACCGACAAGACAGTAATTTATTATTTATTATGGGATGGATTGGACTCCTCTATGACGATAGCCGTACTAATAAACTACAATAATGCAATTGAAGCAATCAAACTGAATGCTCTGTGGCAGAATCCTTTTTTGCATTAAAATAAAAATATAGGGCAATTGGACGTATCTATCAGAGTTATTCAAACAGATCAGCACAAAGGAAAACAAATAAGTTTCCTGAGTTTTTCACTTGCAAATTGCAATTTAATAATATGCACTCCACCTTCACTATACATTTAGTACTTTTGTAGGAGACAAAGAATCCTGCTTTGTAATTAACTCGTTCCTTCTCTAATCTCATTTCTATTACTTACTGATCAAATTGCCTTTACAAAATTCAGATGATAAATACTAGGTTCTTTAACAACAATTCGTTTCCTACAGAAAGAGGTGGGTGGGACCAATTCTGAGCATTACAACTTTACAATTATAGATTATGTGCTTAGGCTACATGAATCTAATAATTATTACAACTCTCTACGTACTCATTATTACCTCATAGAACACAACAATGCTAATTAATTTCATACATTATACCTATACATCGATTCATAAATAAAGTACTAATAAATAAGTAGTTCACATGTGTGCCCGTTATTACTTGCTTGTTTTTATGGAACAACACAGAACAACAGTACATACATTTCATATATTTGGCACACTGTACCATAGTTTTACGAATAATTATGTAGTACAAATAATAATACTCAAAAATGATTATTAATGTTAACTATTGTCCAAGCAAGTATTTTAAAATATTAGCAAAGTAAATGTGTATTTTTGTAAGCTACTGAAGCGTGCCATGTGAAGTGTCTACTCGAAGAGAGACGTGTGTTGTGCAGGCCATGCCAGGTCAAGGTCTGTAGTCTGTACTATGAATAAAGGCATTTATTTTTTCTCAAGTCAGGACATGACTAAGATTTTCCTCAGCTGTTGAATCTCTGCTTGTAATGGTGTAAATTCCTCTGCAGATTACTAGCAGACTGTGTAGCGAGGTCAGAGAGGAGAGATACATATCGATAGGCTGCAAGCGAGCCATTACTGGTACTTTAATGCATACATATGTAACAAATATGCAATAATAACAAATATAATGTGTGTATGTGTTAACTACAAATGTCCTGATGAATGATACTGACCTAACCATGAAAAGAAACTCATTCAAGCCACAGGTACCTAATAATTCATTAACTCCTATGCACACAAGACAGAAAAAACTATTAGAAAATATACGATCGTATGGTGAGCATCATAATAGCGTACGTAATAATATTTGGAGAGAGCAACAGTAAACTCAGATATTAAGTAGGCATAGAAAATTAATTGATTAGATCTTGTAATTTATGATTTGATACGTAATAACACAGGTAAATAAATTAAAAATTAACAATATAGTTTAATCTTTATCTGGCTTAACTGCTGTAAATCTACCATTTCGTCTAATCTAACCAAATTAAGAAATCATTACACTCATTAGTAGTAACCTGTCAATCTCAATCGTTCACTAATTAAAATGACTAAGCACAGGAAAATGTATCTTTTCGATCTAACCATTTGTTTCTTCATACCTGAATACTTATGACATTTTTTGTTTATCTATCATAGGTAGATTAATTATAATACTTTACACTGTAATACCCAACTGGGGAACCCTTCGCTCATGTTTTTGTCTTTGCTTCATGCTTTGGGAGATTGTAATTGCTGTAAGGGCACTATGAAAGTGGAATTGAAAAAATAAACAAAAATCAAGGTTTTCAATGTGACACGTTTAAATTGAACCTTCGAAAGATTATGAGATTTTTTTGCATTCTCGCCACTGAAATTCCTTCAACATTTCACGATGCAGAATTGAAAGAGTGCAGTCACACCTAAGTCGTAAGTCTATCTTGACTCTCATACAAAAACATAGCTTAGGTATCTACCCTTAATCTACTTCTGTCTATGTGAACAATAGAGTCAAACTCTAAATGTATGGTACATATTATCCGTTCTTTATTGTAGGTACCTTTTGAATGCAATTATGCAGTTACTTTTATGCTATTATGAGTGTAATTGCTATAGATGCTTAACTAATTTTTGTCCTTAAAGCCTGAAATGCAGCGAACATGAATTTTAACGACAAAGACTGTTAATCGATTCATTGTTAACTTAGCTAAATAACTTATTTAATAATAACGATGCCTTTCCCTACTCTAAGTAGGACTAACAACAAAAAGCGCGTTGGGGGAAATGTGAGAAACCTAATGCGAATCAAAGTAATAATAATATTTCGATTTTTGATTCATTCTTATGCTTATGCATATTATATTCAACCGTTTTTTTTAGTATTAATGGAAAAATATAAGCGCTTCAACTTGTTTTTTTTTGTCTAAACGTTGTACGTACCTATGCTGTCACCACATTTGAGCATCACAAATTTTGATTTCAGTGAATGATTCAATTCAATAGCTTCAGCATGTAAACACAACAATAGAAATAAATTATGATTTTCCTGCTTGTTATTATTAGAGGAAAGAGTTTTGGGAAACCTTAGGATTGCCAACTACTCCAATAACAAAGCTATCTATTATACGAACCAAGGCATCATCACTGTGCTAAGTATGAACATGCTGTACCGATAACTCTTCTACTAAGTCACGTTTATACGCTTAATTTAAGATTCGTGGTATAAACAAGGGATTAGAGTGCGAGTTAAACATGCATTTAAAATAATAGTGGCAAGTGAGGAGAATAAGCCACAAGGAGACATTGAATTAATTACTTGCAGTCAACAGAAAAGCCTGATCTAGTGATTTGAATGTAAGAGAGTATAGAACAGTGCTGTAGGGCAGGGGCGTCTGGAGAAGATGAGGCTGATGAAGGAAATGAGGGAATCGAAGGAATTACGTAATGGTGTAGTTTAGTTAGAGTGTAGAGAGTGCGAGTGGTAGGAATGTGTGACAGGGAGAGTGATTGTCAGTTGAGTGAGACGAGGCAGAGGTAGATTCACGAGTTCATGTTTGGTGGCTGTCAATCCGCGTTGTTCGCATGTCTCCCTCTCAGCAATGGCCCATTTATTAGCCAGAGGAATCTTTTATTGTCCTCCTACAGTTCAATGCAATTTCCGACTTGTTTACAATCCTAATGAATACTCAAATGGTTTAAACTCATTCATTCGTGCCCTTTGATGCCTCTTTTCGTTTCGTCGACTCCACAGCCGCCTGCTCTCGTTCTTCACTTCCACTCCTTGCTTTGCTTGCTTATTAATTGTTACTTTTTGTTACTACACAGATCCCAAATGTTTCTGTCTCTTTTCATCATTCTCTACTGTTGTCCTGCACCAACACAAACGACATTCTCTCTCTCTCTCTCTCTCCAGCTAGTTCTCTACCCTCCTCAATGATGAACAGAATGTCTATTCCTAGGATTCCTTATTTAAGAAGTGATCTTGAAGGGGAGAGATGTCATGCCATAACCTTACCTAAGGCTGATAGATCTATCAAATCAATTGTGCCAATATCACTTCATGACACGGCAGAACAAATAAGAGCACACTCTCACATCACTCTCTGTAAACACAGCACACACCACCAGATTACTTGCAAATCAACCAAATAAATGCATATATAGAGACATGAACATATCTATCTACTTATCTCTTAAATGGACGCAGAGGAATAACGAGACTCTTAAGTACAATTCTTGCTCATTCTATGTACGTACAGATATAGTCGTTGTTGTATTTTGTAACTTACTAGTACTACTATAGCCCTATATGTATGGCTTTTATAGCTACATAGGGATTTCATGCATAATTAAATTACCTGAGTCGAATAAATCTATTTACCTTTTGCGATTACCTAACAGGCAATGTGCAGAAATAATATTATGTGCGATTCCGTGTATGCTAATAAACGAGCATGTTCTATGTCATGTCGGCTGACCTTAACTTTCACTTATTCTTGAATGTCTCTTTTGTCTTTCAGCTTTGACTTTGTGACTGATTGATGCCTCGAGTCCATATAAGTATAAATAAATATATTATTTCCACCATGCACTCTCCTTATAAATAGGAAACAGAGTAAGAAAGATGAGTTGATTTAAATCAACGCATTCACCCCACTTCACTCCTCTATTCTTCTATTTTATATTTTGTCTCACAAGTATGAGCACTTATCATCACAACACTAAGTACTATTTACTTTAGAATTGCAATTATCTATTATTCAGATAACTAATTCTTGTCAGTTGATTACATTCTCGTTACTTCCTTTGAATATTGTCAGAGTCACGACTCCCGACCGAAAGATTTATCGCTTTGCCAGAGCCAAATGAATTTCAAGACGTCGTTACAGATTCCGTCCTATTTTTATTTGTTCTTTTGAACACGCCATTTTTTTCTCCCTCTTACACTCGACATCCACTCTGTTTTACTTAACGTGACATCGAAGAAATGGCAAAGGTCTTCACGAGACTTTATATAAATGACGCGATCCAAACTAACAATATCCTTTTAACACAAGTACACGTAAATAGTGTGACACAATCCATAGAGTGAAATGCAGAGCATGTAGATAATTGTCGATCGAATCCAATAAATTGCCACTTGTCGCTATCTTATCCATGATAAACAATCAGATACCTCTCTGCTGTTGTCCCAGTCCCACTATGCCATCTTGTTTCCTATGATCTATACGATGTCAACTTTATACCTACTACTGTTTTCATATGACTACTTTACATTTTTTAAGGGCAAAAGTCATGCTAACTTCCTCAAGCACCTACACATACTCCAAAATCTTTTTTATATATCCAACAGCTATTAAACTGATACAATTGTGTAATCGTCCCATGATAAAAATAACAAGGAAAATAATTCCTCAATAACAAAAATAATTCAATTAAACCAATAATGTTATCTCACTGCAAAAAACAAAGCTGATCATAAGAAATTAAGGAGAGGTGCTAGGTTTGAGATAGGAGGATATATTGTGCGACAAAAAATTTAAAACTTTCCCATAGGAATATCATGACGCAGCTGCTGCCTGTGATCATGAAATTCAAATGCAAAATCTAAAAAAACTCGATTCCGGAATTTTGAAAAAATTTGAAGAGTTGCAAAAAATTTCGAAAAAAGGCAGGACAAATATCTAGGGCACCCGGAGCTGAGAGGCACAATTTTCTTTCTCTATTATGTGCAATAAAAATCGATATACATTTTTTCTGTGAAAAAAACTTGATATAAATATTTGTTCCTAGTGCTCTCAAGAAATATGAGCAGATTTCAAAAATGTAAACCTCATTATTGTGCACCAAGGCGCTTTCGTTAAATGCGGCTTTTCCCAAACCTGGGACCAGGCCTTAAAATTGGCAAAAGTCATAAGACGACCCAGAATTAAAATTTGTCAAGTAATTAAATGCTCAAAACTTTTAAGCATTCAAGATGCTATGTTACAGAAATAGAATAAAATGGACAAATTCATCCATTAACTTAAGCACTCTGTTATAGTATCGTCGTTTGAAGTTTGAAGTAGTAAAACAGACATTAAAGAAGAAATACAGTTAGAGCTTTGCAAAAACTGTGGCCAAGCATGAGTGAATGTGTAGTAATAATGGGTAGGATCCTAGACCTACAAATGTAGAAAATAAAAGTGTATAATAATAAAGTAGGTATCTAGTTAATGTAAATGTGTTAAAGCCATAAAATTGTGTTATGCATGTATTTACATAACATAGCTAGATACTTATCTACCGTTTTGCCTACAGATACTAAAATATTATGCATAGCCATAGCACATCACATAAGCTAATAGTCAGTATGTATTGCATTGTGTGGTATTGTGAATGATTTGCGCTGAGCCAAATGGAAATGGAAACCGGCTGGGTTGACTTTGGCTTTGCACGAGGACGGCAGGAGATTAACATTATGTCCCATAACATCGATAAATGCTCTACTACTACATAATGCTGCACTCCTACTCCATTGTAATTGTATTATTTGTATTTCCAAGCTCCACTGTAATATATCTGAGTGTCTAATGCACGTCTACCTACTTCGAAAAAAGAAATGGTTCCTCTTCTCAAGCCAGAACTATGAAATTTACTGTTTAACAAACCCCTGGTGCTCTTTATCTTCGTTTTTTATTTTAACTCTCTTCTTATCTTTAGTGTGTGCAAGATTTCAACTTTTACAAATAATCTGACTATTTCATTGAAGTATGTTTGAGTTTAACTTGCGTCATAAAGTTCTTGCCTTGCTTTGCTACCTTCCTATACCTTGCTATTTGAAAATGAGCCCTTGTTATGCGAGTATCGTGGAAGAAGAAGCAAGCAGAGCGAGAGAGTAATGAAAGCCCATCAGACACTCTCGTGAAAGAGAGGATTGAGGATGATATGATCAAGGCGCTATAAAATAGATTATTTACATGAGATTTGACATTTTGCCAGAATAGCCCTCTAACTAGCACTTTCTTTGACAGAGTTAGATTTCCAGTGCATTTGGCAGACGGCATGCCAAATTTCTCGCGATTCTACATGTACAAGTGTATCTAGTTACTCTCTATCTATATCTCTGCTCATCACGAGAAATGCAATACAATTATTTCACACTGCAATGCATATTTACTTTTACTCCCATTGCCCACGCATAAAAACGCCAGGCCACACACACACAACCAAAGAATAAACAAGGGAAAACTATAAAAAACGGTTGTTTGTGGAAAGCTAAGAGCTACACTAAAGTCGAGTTGTAAAAAAGTCTGAATTGATTACCTATAATTTTTCATTTCCTTGTAAGCTTCTCGGTGTGCTTCAATTGGGATTACTACAGGACTGCTCTCTTATGACACAAATAGAAATAAATAAACACTCTTGCTTATTTATTCTGCTTGTAGTATTTAGCTGACACGAAATTGCCGCCTGTTATACTCCGTCTGCTCCTTGCATATAAATTTTAATTGCAGTTTTGTCTTTATGGCGTTTCGCAATTATTTCATGGTGATGTGATTGTGTCAGAAGGCAATAAAAGAAATTGAAAGTGAATTGAAAATCTGTTCACCTGGCTAAATGAGCCGTTTTCTAACTAACGCACACAATTCGCACTGTATGACTGTACATTATAGTAAGAATAGAAAGAGAAGTATAACTGCACGAGGTTTCTGGTTCGCAATTAAATCTGCATTGCATTTGGCTTAAAAAGAAGTGGGAGCTAGTGAGAGATGGGAAATATATCACCAAAAGTAATGTAAATAAATGGAAGAAGTTTTAGAAAGCCAAAAGTTGCATTATTGTGTGGCAGCTATTTATAGTCACTTTTCTTTGTCCACACTTTGTACGTGCACCAAATGACGTGATACACGGCTGCTGCTCTGCACAAACTGAGACTACACCACTGTAAAACAATCTGACAAGTACAAGTGCACTCCACAAAGATGTTCCTACTTATTATATAGTCTCTGTCTCTTGAGTTCTGCTTCTGTCGTTCTCTGTGTGTGAAGTGTGTAGGTGTTCACATTTACACCGTTTTCCTAACAATGCCATGTATTTTAGGGATAGAAATGAAGAGTGATTGGAGAGTGAGCATTGTTACCTGTTGTATCCCACTCACTCACTTCCATCCAACAAACAAGCAGAGAGACACAGAGCACAAAGCAAAGAAATTGCTACACTTTACACTGAACAGGGAAATTGGTTACTAACCATTTTCATTCATTAAAGTCTCTCCATTATTATTATCATCGTGCGTTGATTTTATTACTACCTGTCTGTCACTTGCTACTTTACTACACTCTATTCCTATATTTAGCATCCAACACTCCTTCCTACTCAATTGATCCTCACTTAAACCACACTAACTATATGTAGGCTCATTTTCCAACCCCTTCCTTCTACTTCACTTCATCTCTGAGTAACCCCTCAACACTTGCAGTTTGACTTATTACATCTATACCTTTATTGAATTATGCCGTATTTGCGTATTTAATACAATGTACCTGTAGAATATTACACAAAGAAAGCGTTTGTTTCAGCATTATGTAATCTAAGTATGTACATATTATCCTCAATGCAAAGGAAATGATTAATTTTCTCATTTTGAAGCACCAACCAACAACGCCGCGGAATTTGCATATTCAATATCTCATTTTTTGATTATTAGTAGCTAAACAGATTTTATAAGTGCATTTATTTTCCTAAACTTAAAAATAATTGGGTTTCCAGGATTTCTTTGCTGTTGTTTTCTAGGCCATTAAAAATTACTAGCATAATGGTTGTTAATAAAGGAGCCCAAAGAGGAAATGACATGAAAAACTTAAAAACGAAAATAGCATTTTAAGGTAGTTTGGTTTTATGGCTGAAAAAGCGATGAGGTAAGGTAGAGAGAGAGAGAGAGAAAAATCTAAATAATTCCCGACTGCGACAACTGGCCAGAAGTTCCATTGTACGCTTATCGTGTGTACTGTCATTTATTAGGTTCGTTTATTTGTCCGTGTGACATTTTGACATACGAACAAAGTCTCTCATTATGATTAAACCTGGCTCTGCATAGAATGGCTAAATAGCTAAATATTCTTCTGTTATTATGTGTATGCGTATGCAAATGTGGTTTTAATGACATACATTCCAAAATTTCAATTGTATTATAATTGGGATGATGTTTCCTTCTGTGAAATGAACTGTCAGTTTATGGAGCCTTTAAAATGGACAACTATTGTCCTGCGTTCCTGTTTTATCCACAAATAATGTAGCAAGTCAAGTAGAATCAGAATGTGAACTTGAATAGTTTTGCTTCACAACATGTTAACATGCTCAAAGTACGTAGACAGAGAACAATAAGGAAGTTTGAGGAAATGCTATAGAAATGGGGCATTTTGAGAAATGAATGGCTATCAGAGAGAGAGGATAAAAATAAATATATCTGTAGCACGATTGAGCTAATAGAACAGGTAATTTTAGATGGTCGTTATGTAAGAGAGCTACTAGTAAAAGTGAAAAAAAAAGGTTAATTACCTGGCTTCAGAAGTCGTACAAAGGTTGATTGGTTTTTCTTGTGCCAAGTGCGTAAGAATGAAGAGGGAACGAGAGCAGGAACAGAGAGACAGAGAGATGTACAAGAGAATAGATTCACAATGACAATTCAGTTTCTTTCTTGGACAATTTGGCCTCGTCTCAATTATTTTCAGTTATAATGTTGAAATTCTATTCTCTCACGTTGACACTTTTGTTCTCTTCCGTCCCATTCAATGTTCAACTCGTAACAATATCAGATCTGGATGGCGGGGGTTGTTTTTGGCTCTGTCTGGATCCGAGTGGCGTACTGGACTGAACTGGACAGACAATAAAAAGAGCTCTGATTCGATTGCAAGAGGCAGAGATGTAAAAATAGAGTTATCACTGACTTTTTTCTCTATTTATACAGAGTCGCTGTGTAAAATGTTCTCCAGTAATCTTATCACCTGCCAATGGAATCACAAAGCGAGTCTCGCCTAGTTAAGTCAGCAATAAATGCTCCTGCACTCCGCTCAGCTTTAAAAATGCACAGTGTGTCTGCGGTGTGTGTTTGCAATGAAGGATAAAATGTGTTCCTGTGAAATGGCTGGGCGGATTATGTAAACTAGCACAAATCAATGTTTAATTTTGCGAATTCACTGATTAAATCAGGATTAGAGTGTGCTAATGATGATACCCCTTTTTTTATTTTCTATCCTTGTGCGTAGGTAGTGTCTAATCGATCAAGTTTGGATGAGAAAACTAGTTCAGTTGAATGTTCAGGCAGTTTATCTTTCCTAGAGAAATAATAATCACTGCTCGCTCATGTCGGCCGGACAAAGGGAATTCTTGTAGCTTCCTTCTTGCAAACAGGCCGTCGTAGTGAAAGGAATTGCGAGGAAGAAGATGAGGATGCCCTGTGTTATTATGTGGGTGGTTGTTGGAGTTGTTGGATGAGGATGCGGATGCAGGAGGAAGATGAGCTAGACTGACACTGACACAGAGCGTGGACCCACAACTCCTTTTCTTCTATTCCCAGAAAGATGCGATGATAGAGCAAAGGTAGTTTTAAAAGGTGGCCTTATCTTGATCTCCCGTTCTGCTCTACGTCAGAGCTTCTTCTTAACAGCCTACCTACCTATATACTTTGTCTGCACAAGTGGCAACCCAGTTCCTTGTTGCTCTTAACAGAGTCAAAAACTAAACTCGGCTTCAGCCATCCAGCTATTAAACGTAGACACTAACTGTGCAATTTATGCGGACACGTTCCAGAGGCTCAAACTCCAGCACTTCACACACACAAAGATCAAGTACGGAATATCTGGAATGAATGCAGATCTTCTCGTAGATATTCAAAAACTACTTTATTATACTTCTTAGGACTTGCATTGTATACATATAGACATTTTTCTATCCACTCTGCATGGGCGAAACATTTTCTGCAGTCCATTAGAGATAGACACTTTTTCTGCTCTTATTTCCATATATGCATTTATATTCAGAGCAGCCGAGATATAGAGCTCTATGCTGCTGTGCTGTGTGAGGTGGATTATTACCATGTCCTGCTCTATGTTCACTCTATTCAAATCCCCATTAATGAGTTGTGTATAGTTAGGAGGTTAGTGTTCACTTTTGTGGCTTGGCTTTTGTGTAAACTGTCTGTAGTCTGTATGCTAATGCACGCTGTAGAGATTATGATTGTTTTGTGTGTGAGGGTATTGTTGATTGCCTATGACTGTGACTTTCGTTTGTATTTTCGATAACTAATTCAATGGTAATGATTCTATTAGCGTGATCTTTCTTCTGCTCTTTGCATACTGTTCCCTTCCTTTCATATTCATTAGGACTACAGCCATAAAATACTATTGTCTTCTCTGTTCCTATTTATTATATGTGTATGCTATGGAGTCACTTCTTTTTCAGAAGGTTATAGCCCAGTTTGCGTATGCACAAGAACAAACAAATCAACTTTACATAGGAAAACAATCACAGACTAATAATGCACTAATATTTTTAGCTCCAGCGCCTTCCCTCCTCACACCATCTCCTAATTACTCCAAATTGATTGAAATTATGCATCGCTATGTCTTTGTCCGCATTTTTATGTGCCTTTACAAAATGGAGATCTGCTCTCCCAACACTTGGCTATAGCTTGTCGTTTAGCATTGTTCCCATTTTTTTTCAATCTATAGCAGTAGTTACTTTACGAGAACTGTTTGCTTTTGACTTGTTGGTATTTATTCTTTCTGGTTTTGTTCAACTAATTAGTACCCATGAGCTAAACCTGGGACTTTTCCTTTTCCCAATTACAATAATGAATAATAAAGAGATTTTGACATTAACGTCTTCAACTCAGAAGAGATGCACAATCATTTCCAATTCCTGTTGAGTCTTTTTTTTTGTCATAATAAGAGTCGATTCTTCAGAAGACAGATTCTCCTTTTGATAGTTCTCCGTTGATTTTCTACTTTTGTCTTGCTTCAGTATTCAAAAGAGCACTTGAAACTGAAACTAGTTTTCTCCAGTATCTGCACACAGACTCCAGTCATTCACTAGATACTTTGCTCAGGTAGGTACTATTGGATTGTATCTCTTTTCGAAGGACTGATCACAAAAGATGTCTTGGATTCTTGATTGTTACTATTCATTGCCCATGCATGGAGAAATATTATATAATATTTTTATGCATACAATCATCTGCATTGAGAATCAATTCTCTTTTAGAATCAGCAGAACTGTGCACCACAATAACTTTTAGAATGTGGATATTGAATAGGCGTTTCGAATTGATTATTATCTCAGTGTCTTCGAATTATATCTCCTTCATTGTCATTGGCACATAGAGAATTATGAATGCTGCCTTTATTAGAGATTCCGATGACTCTAAAAAAAGTTGCAACGTAATAGCTGCATATATTTAGTTTATAAATGCTGTAAAAAATTATTTGCAAAAATTATTAGCACATAAAGGCAAGTAGCTAAAATTTATCTTATGATCTTGTGAATCTTCTGCATAATAAATCATTCTGAATAGAAAGAACTCGGATGAAATAATTGCTGTTAATTAATCTGAAGGGGACTTTTTGTGTAATGTGAAGGCATTTGGTCACATGGAGTATGAGCAGTCAGAATAAAGTAAGGACATCATCGAAAAGCAATGCTTTTCTAATTTGCAATTATTACATCTCTTTTGTTAGTCAATTTAAAATTTAGATGCAAAACGAGAGCGAGAATGGATAACTGTTACATGTGCGAAAGGAAGGATTAAAAAGTATTTCAATTTACACTGTAGCCCACACATAAGACTAGCAATTGCATAAATATATCTGTAAAGCACTACACGCTAAGTCAAAAGTGTCCATAATGATATAGTGCCGAGGGCAGAAGTCTTGCTTACTTATTCTGAGTAACATCTTGCTTATTTATTATGCCTTACTTTACTACTAATGTGATTTTAAATTGAAGTAAAGTAATGAGAATTTGACTATAGAGTTACGTAACATCTATAAATGCACGATATACTTATAACAAACTGCTTATCGTAAGTAGATGTTTTAAAGTATCGGAATCACGACAGGTCAGTGGAAATCCTCGGGAAAATTTTAAACTGTACGGAACATGGTAGTATTTGCATTTTAAAGACTTTTCCATTTTTCCCAGGCAAGATACTCTTAACCTTCAAGATAATATTTTGTATTTTTGATGGATAGGGTGTCAAATCTCAAGGAGCTCTAAAGATGTTGAGAATTTCACGGGAGCTGTTCTTCTGAAAGTGCTTATAAATATTGTTAGCCTACTGACACAATTTAACATGGTGGATTCGATTGATTTAATTTATGAACAGGGTGTGGATTTTAACCTGTAGCCGAAATTTAAAAATTATCTGAGCCGACAGTTATCCCATTGCGTTGACGTATGGACAGACATTGACAGACACCAGACAGACAGATGGTAGAACACTGACATAAAGCATCACTTACGATACTTAATAAATAATGAGCCCTAACTTTTACTGTACAAAACCGTGGCTCATAGACAACACGTGTACTGTGATATTATTAGTCGCTACTTATTTTGTTACAGATACCATAGGGCTAGCTACAGTAAAAATCATTGAGCAGTAGACTTCATTTCTAATAATACTTACTCACTTTACTTTAAGTAGGTACCTACTGACTAGGAATGTTTTAACAACATTATGCGTTAGTAAATGCCACGGCTATACGTTATCCTCGTATTTATGTAATAATGCAGATCAGTCTCGTAAGTTTGGCTCAGCTTGGTTGGCTTCACATCAATTACCAAGCACTGGTAATGGTAACGCTTGTTTGCTAGTGTGCAGCGTACACAAACAAAGTCAAGGGTATGTTATCTCAAGTATCAACTCGTTTAACATTAAAACAGTAGCATTGCTCATTGTCTTCTGACTTCTAGTGCTCTAGAGCTGCTCTAGCAGACTTTTCTGTCTGACTTACAAACTTACAATGTCAGCTGAAGAACTTAGTTATTCGTGAAATTATTTTGCATATAGCTAACTGCCACGATGTAAATGGCTGTAGCAGTGATAATGATCAGGCAGAACTTGTAAAGAACGACGAAGGAGCAAGGAGTAGTGAGTGAGTGAGTGAGATACTCAAGTGTGTCTGCTAAGAAGACGCACGAGGGTATTACAAACCGCATGTAGTAAATGTAATGGGAACACAAATCAAATAACACATCATTGCGTGCAAATTGCAAAAATACTTGCACTTTACTTATTGCTCATTGTCTTCTGACTTCTAGTGCTCTAGAGCTGCTCTAGCAGACTTTTCTGTCTGACTTACAAACTTACAATGTCAGCTGAAGAACTTAGTTATTCGTGAAATTATTTTGCATATAAGAAGACACACGAGGGTATTACAAGCCGCATGTAGTAAATGTAATGGGAACACAAATCAAATAACACATCATTGCGTGCAAATTGCAAAAATACTTGCACTTTACTTCCTTCACTTTCTGCCTATGCTGCACTAACTTTGTGCAATGTCTACAATTGCATCACGTCCAAAAATCCTCAAAAATTATTTATGTTCACACGGAGGGAAGGAAAAGCCTCTTTTCCTCTTTGACTTTTAAATAACTTCTGTCCGACACTCAAGTTCAAGTCAAAGGAGACGGCTATAAATATCTGCCAACAACAAATAATTTGTCTTCCCAAACTACCGCAATTAATTTCACCTAAGGTAGGAGCATGAATGACAATTCCAGGCTCACCATAACTCACATCTAGGCAAAGGGTAACGCAGATGCAGACACACACCTTCATTTATACCTACAGACTTTATGTTCCATGTGCATATCACCATTTTCATCACATCTGTACAAATAGGTACCTACTTCTACTCGAAAAATTTCCGTTGCCCACGTACAGGCTGAAATATTAGCAAATTATTTATCCGGCTAGTCTAATCCTCCCTATACTCTCCATGTCTACAGTTTAATACACCAGAAGAACTTTAAAAAGCCACATAATATATCTCATTTTTTAATTGCACACACAGAGAAATTACTTAATTCACTAAAACTATTCATC
>JABASI010002515.1:0-19444 GCA_019776505.1 Tomocerus nigrus
TGCTAGGTTCGATAGTATTTTCTTTTCTTTGGACAATAAAATTTCCTTAACTAAAACCTGTGATTGTTAGATTGTTTGTTTTATTAATTGATCTACCTTCTTCCAAATTGCATTACTCGCAAACGAAATGAAATAAATATTACGCAACTTGATTTTAGGATACAAAGTACAATTGTAAATCATAATAGCCAAGCCCAAAAATGAAGTATAAATACAAGGAGAGCTATAAGGATAATCCAACACCTAATGCATAAGTTCAATGTGAGTGTTTCGCTACTCACATTACATTAGTACTTGTATCCTAATTTGATGAAGTTCATTGAAAGTCTATTGTTGCTAAGAATAAAAGATTTATTACATAACAATTGCATAGGACACCAAACAATTTGAATTGTTAAACCAAATGATGTGTAGAATGGATAGGTATGCAAATTTTTTGCGTCGAAGGGTGGATGGATTGTAGAGAACCTTCAACCTTTGAGTTTGTCACGACTCATGACACAGCAAGATATATTTACCATTGAATGTGAAAATTGGCATCCAGTTTACCTTAGCCTTAACATTTCATTTGTTACTTGCCCGTATACACAGTAAACAGAAACACAATGTCAGTTTATTTGAATTTGGCATGCATACCGTCTGCACATGTACCTATTAAATTTTTTAGCATTGAACAATAATGCTTCAGGCTTTAACTTTTCTATTATCTAATGGCATTTATAATTGGTAAGGACGAATGGGCCATATATAGTAACCAAATTTTAATTTAGTCTGCATACAATTATTTTTATGTAGCGTGAGTGGGTATTTTAATTATGTTATTTTCCGCTTCATAAATCTCCTCATTTCCGCATAATCACTCATAGAACACAATTCCCTGTATTAGCACACATCCTACCTGAGTCAATACTGTCAGACTGTGCTTAGTCAACAATATTAAAATATGTTCTACAGAATAAAAGCAAAGTCAAATTAATAATCTATGTACATAAAAATGCATAGAGATAAGTTTGACTTAGATCTAAGGGCATTTTTACAATTTTCTGTGGGTATGTAATAATTTCTTTACAGAAAATATTGTAAGAGTAAATCCCATTAGTGCACTATTAGGTACAGAGTGTAAAATCCAAAAGCTTCCTATGAAAACTACAATAAAAACGAGGAAGTGAACTCAAGTGACTCATTGCAATAATATATAATAGATCTGAAGAGATATAACACAAAGTCCACATTTGGCAAAGTTAAATATTCCTGAATAACACTATAATGCAATGCAAACGGAAAACAATAACTCGTTTTATCAAGGTAAAAATCCCTAAAGATAGGGTTTCTTCACACACATAGACATAAAATCCTAACTACTATAATACACTACCTGTCTTGTCTCGCTGCATTATATTATGATCAGGTATTATGTATTACACACAGATGTGTGTACCTCACACGAAAACATGCAAAATATATAGGCTACACTATAATGAAAAGATTGAAACGCTCGAATCTCCGCTTTATTTACGAGTTCTTATTTCTTAGATTGTATATTAAGTATGCACATGTGTGCAGTCAAAGAGTGTTTGTAACACAATAGCTGACTTACCAGACTCTTGATTCTTGATGGACTAGACGAAATAATGATATTTGATCATGAATTCACATCACACGCTACAAGGTCTTCGTCTCACACTGCCTCATGCATCACTCACCCATTTACTAACACTACTACCTGCACATTTTTTATATATTTATGTAGGTTACAATACGCAAACCATATATTTAACCAAAATTATTTCATTACGTTTGTACATGTGTTTGTGTATCTTATTGTGTACTTAAGCGTGGGACACTTTTCATACTTATCTTTACTTTACAGACATATGTTACCATATACTATGCCTAATTACGAGAATGCCTTTACATTGACATTGCCTTATGAATCATCAGTAAAATGATGATATCGGTCATTTGTTATGAACTATCCAAACCTTCTATTTCCTTATTAAAAGGATACTTTTCAAAATGATACTCGACATACTTTTACTTACCTACAATAAAACGTAATTGCATTTAAATAGTTATTATAATATTGCGACTTTGCGACAAGGTTTAGTGTGTATTGGATTTGGAATACAAAATTTGCATATACAGATAATTGCTTGATATAAGAGTGGGTTATATTATAAAACATAAATTAAGAATCTATGACTATTAGTCTAAAATGAGCCACAAAGTGATGACAATGAGGTAGTGTTGAAGATGCCTTTGCTCAAGTTTACGCAGAGGTCAAGTATAGAGCTAACAGATGCAATTTTCAGTTTGTAATGTAATTTTGGTAGTGATAAAAAACATTGACACTGTTAAGATAGGTACTTGAACATCATAAAATTGTTAACAAACAGAAATAGATACTTTAATAGTAGTGTAATTAGTAAAGTACATAATACACAAGCCTCTATTTGTCTTAGCTATAGGCTATAGCACATATTTGGATATTTTTTATCTCTAATATTTATCAGATTCATTCTACATAGTTTATCAGAACAAGATTGAGAGTCTTGAATGAAACGAGTAGTAGTCAAGTAATAAAGAGAGCTACACTACACCTACAATTGATTTACCTACACACAATAGCAACTGCACATGGTGTAGCTGTAACGTGTAAAAAGGTGAACCTGTACAGAGATTCTAAAGCTAAAGAGTCTACAACAAACAAACTTGTTACACTGTTGTATACAGTTTACACGAATGCATGCATAGAAAAGATAGTAGACACGGCAATGGTCTGACCAAGTAGACTTAAGTTGATTCAATAGCTTATTTTAATGGGCTGTTGTATTGTCTAGTGTCTTTAGATGCAATAGTCAGTGCTGAGAATGTATCTTCTGTGTCTGGACTGGGTTGTTGGAAGGACTTTAATCACATTGGCGAGAAATTGTGCCAAGCGTCGTGTCAGATCAGTCAAATCACATCAATACAGAAGATAACAATGCCGAAGCGAGTACGGAGAGAGAGACGGCAAACAAAGTAACGAAGCAAGTCGAATTCTTGTATATCTACTAATCTCATCTCTTTGATCGTCTCTCCTATTCTTCAATAATAGTTTAGGACAAGAAATAAAGGTAGGGAAACAGTTATTTATTTTTTGGATAGTCATTCTTTGAAAGAGTTATTGTTAGAGACTTAAACTTCAGTTCATTCACACATCCAAACAGAAAATCATAATCTAAACGGTTGTTGATAGAGTGCAATTAAAATCCTGAGTAATTATAGTTGGTTTATGAATAATGTCACGTTTTACATTAGAATTGCATTGTGATTATTTTGTAACACCCCTGTAGGTATTGGTTTAGAGGGTTGAAAAAGTTTTCGCTCAATTCCTTCTTGAGATTTTGAGATGTCCGATGGAAGAAAACAAGTGTGTAAATGGAATCGAGTGTGCGTTAGATAAGCACATGGCTTAGCACATTGGACTACTCTAATCTGAGCATTATCTCACATAAATTATAATTAAGGGAAACGCATCTGAAATGAAAATCAGATCACGTAGATATTAGAACAGTAGTTGTTGTGTGTTGAATTAGAATGGACTATTATATGTTGATTTTAATTTAGTTGAAGTCTAAAGTGCCCCTGGTCATTTTATGTGCATGTAAAAAGAGAAATAGAGAGACCAGAAGCTCTATCTACTTAATAAACGAAGACTGATGAGGTGAAGTGAATAGTTTCGGATAAATCGGCTAGAATAACAAAGTGAATTCTGTGGCATTCGATGCACAAGTCAAGAAAAGGGCATCGAATAAATGCATTCATTCTCATTCAACAAACGTTCTCTGACTTGATAGCAGGACAGGATATGTGTAAATTAAATATTACTACGTCTACGTAGAATGTGCTCTGTCTAAGTTTCTGTTGATTTTACATTGTAGTAGTAGTATCATGGATTAAGTATGAGAGGAAGGTGCAATGCAATGCAACTCTATATTTTTTTTGTTCTTCCACAGGCCAACTATCAAGAATCCTAAGTCTAACTTTGCTCTGATTGAGATTGAGTGGTTTAGTGAGCGGAGAGTTTTTAGTGATGGAACTGGAAGTGCTTAAACTGATTTTACTCAAGAATTATTTTGTTCAGTCTGGGAATACGAAGACAAAAAGGAAATCAAAGGATGAGAATACTCAACAATAAGATTACCAAATCTAAGGAGGATAAACCTCTTGTTTTCAGTCTTCAAAAAACAATCCCTTGCGTGTATCATTCTTCATTATATCTGTGTACTATCGTTGTCCTTCAACATTCATTACGTATAATATCTACGTAACAACTAAAAGAAAAATACTTTGTTTCCTGTAGCTCCTCTCTAACTATTTAATGTAGAATCAACTAAAGTTTGTGTTTTCCCTTCGAAAATTCTACTTGATCCACTGACGGACTGCACTCCGTCTTATATTGCTAAAAATCTTGTTTTTTCTTAAGATTGAAGATTTAATTTCATTCCTGTTGGATGTGAAGTTTTTTCTAATTACGAAGTAGGATGAATATCTAAATAGCAATTTGTGCAATGATCGGGATAAAAAACGTTCCTTAGGCAGGAAAATCTATTGTTATGTACCTGGTACGCTAAATTTGCCAGAGCATGATGTACCTAGTACCTGTTCACCAAACTACAAGAAATTATTCACGAACAACATAATTTCCAGTGCACTTTATCTTGTCACGACTTATTATTACATCGTAAATCCAGATAATACTGAAATAGAGATTATTAATTCTCAGAATACATTTTAGTGGATTGCATGATAAAAATGACTCTTTGTTGCTCCATTATGTTCAACTGTCTGTGATGATGATGATATATAATAGCAATCGATGTATAAATAGTGGAACATGAAAAGTTTCCTTTTCAATTCCAGAGCAGATTGTTTTAGTGCAAGTTTTATTCTGTGCAACAGCCAACAGCAGAAAATCATCAAAGTGATATATTATACTAATGCAGTAGGATAATCTCATGGATTTCCCAGTTTTCTAATTGCGTCGATTATTGTGTTCATTAAATACAGCAATTAATTATCATTGCTTATATATTTTGTGTGCTCATTTGCATAAACAGGCATAAGGAAAAGTTAACCGCATGTGTGTGGTGAATTATTTTCATTAAACTCTGTAAGTGTATCAAAGTTGGACTCTACAAATAATACGTAGTAGTGCTCTTGCCAAGATTAACCGGCACACTTTGCCCATGCAATTCCTTCATAGTTCATAGAACTCAACTAATATGTCAAAAAAGAAACTTATGTGCAGATAACGTTATTTTATCAACACAGAAACCTATAACGAATGTGTGTACCTTGCTAAAATTAATATCTTTATAAATATTTCCTGTGATAATCTCCGAGTGCAATTCTAGTAATCACTTAATTACTTGTACTAGTGATTCCCATTTACCTTTGAACAGCCAGCCTTTCAATTTTTAATCTCTAAATCAGTTCAGTTTACTTTACACCTTATCAAATAATTGGAGTCACTTACAAGTCAAGCCGTAGACTAACCACATATTAAGTTTCCCCTTTCTTACCAGTTTAACTTATCTCTTTGTTTTTCTTGTTACTAATGTATGCTACTCAATAAGATATACAGAATTAAAAGTACATTATTTTAGATATCTTTGATTAATGTCTGTGAATCTCAGTGTTCTACTTAATTAATAATTATGACGAATTTGGAGGCGATAACAAATCACCAAGCGGTACAGGATATTATACCAGGGAAAAATTCAGTATGGTAATATGATTTTCCTAAATATTTCATATTTTAAATATTTGAAACGTTTAACTCTGTAATTTACAGCTTGTAAAGTGTAACATGCGTAAATATGTACTTATGCATTAATGAGTTAGAACTATAACATAAAAACTTTGCTAATTTTTTCAAGTTTGCTTTCCATGCTTCAGATTACATTATCAAAAGAGTGCGGACGCATGATTGTGTATATAGAACATGTTACCAAGAATATCCTTTTACACAGATGCAATTCACTTTGCATGTAAGCTCTAGAGATGCAAGATAAATATATGCGATACAGATAACTTTAGAACGGAAGCTTGCATGCAGGTAAGATCTAGAGAGAGGACTCATGGCTTTTCATCCTTCTTCAATGTGCAATGAAATCATAAAGAATTATAAAAATAAAAGAATTAGAATAAGTAGAATAGTAGAGCTCCTAATACATGTGCATCTTTCTTTTGCTTATCATTATTTGTTTTCTTATTTATTTTTCTAAAGCAGATCCACGATAATGATTATCTTTTATCTTTTTATAAATTTTAATGAGCCTACACTTCACGTCTTCTTTCCTACGAGCTTTGCTAGTCTTCAATGGTTCTTTCTAATCTGTTTCGTTATAGGTATGAATGGCTTTCTTAAAAACAACATGGTTGAAAATTACCTGAAATAATTGTAAATTATTCCAAAATTAACCATCATTCAAAACCCAGGGAAAATTGCATTAAATCCCTCTACTGTTTTTTAAAAAGATTTTTAGGAAGCATTTCTAGCACTAGTATTAAAATTGAGAGATGCTGCGAATGAAAAATTGCATTCGTCGATTTGAATAGAATTTATAAAAAGTTAAAAGTACAGAAATATGTAAAAAAAATCTTTGCTATCGTGAATTTCCACGTGATTTTTACTGCATAATTGTGTCGTTATATAACTAGGTCGAAGTAGTGTATAGAGTGGGAGTGATTATAAATGCATGATAGTTACATGAATATGATAAGAAGATTAGTAATTGATAAGATGTGACGCAATGTTTGAAAAATACTAATTTAAAACCTGGTTTTTTATGCAGGGTGAAAAATAAAAAGTGGATTTTTCTGGTGGGAGGATTTTGCATCGGTGTTGGACTCTCAGTCTTATTTTTTACAGTAGTGTTTAAAAGATTTGAAGATTATGAATATTTCTCTAAACCAAATCAAAAGAGTAGTGCACATGATTTACGAGAACAATATTTACAAAGAAATGCTGAGATTAGAGCGAGAATATTTGAGATAGAGGAAGAGACTGGTTCAACCGTCTGCAGAACAGACGAATGTATTCAGACTGGTAAGAAAATTAAAGAAATGTTATTATTAGTTGCAATGAATGGCAAAAAATAAATTTTTTCCTTTCTAGACATGTTTGCTTTAATCATCACGAATGTTTTTCCCGTTTTGCAACTTTTTTCTACAGTTTGGTTGCATATGCGTGTGACTTTGTATGCAAATGTGTTAATTCAGCAAATTGTTGTATTTTATTTTGCAGCATTTTCTTTGATAAGGTCTATAAACTTCACAGTAGACCCATGTGATGATTTTTATGAGTTCGCATGCGGAAGATGGATTGTAGACAATCCTTTACCCAGTTCTGTGTCTAAATGGAGTCATTTCAGCGTACTTGACCACAAGACTAATGAAATAACAAGAAGTAAATGACAAACGAAGCAAAAGTTTCTACTTAATTTTTGTCGTGCATTAAATGTTTTATTTGTCCTTACAAATGCATTTGTTTACCTTATACAGAAATGCTCAGTTCGCCGAAAGATGACAATGATCCAAAAGCATTGAATTTAGCTAAGGGTTTTTATGCTTCCTGTATTGATGTTGGTAATTAAAACACAATGCTTGAAAAATTATTCAAAATAAATGAAAAATAAATGCGTACATAGTTAATTGTATAATTACCATGAATTTTGCAATTAAGATGAGCTTGAGCGAGTTGGGTTAGAGCCTTTGTTAAAGGTCTTGGAAGATTATGGAGGATGGCCTTTGCTCTACGATGAAGGAACTTGGGATTCTTCCAATTTTGACTGGATGATATCTACCGCAGATCTCAAGAGAGTGTTTTCTACATCTGCTATTTATGACATTCTTGTCAATCAAAATACCCTGCAAAATAGTTCTTTGAATACAGTCCACGTAAGAAAACAATTTATCATATCTTCACATTCGTAAATTCATTTTTCGCCAAGACTAGTCGGAAGAAACTTGAATGCAATTATAATATAGTGATGCGTGATGAAAAATTAAGGTAGTTCAAGGAAAACTTATGAAGCATGGGAATTTGCATCATTGTTTGGTTTAATTTCAGTTTAACCAGCCATCTCTTTTTCTGTCACGTCCATTTCTTGTCGACCAAGAAAAGTATCCTGAGCATATTGAAGCGTATAAGAAGTTTATTACTAATGTAGCTCTGGAATTGAAACGTGCTCAACTTGCCTTACAAACTAATGTTACTGATGCTGCGACGATAGCAAGCAAGGTCAACATTACCTACATAGAATCTCAAGCTGAGGATATTATTCAATTTGAAGCTGCTGTAGCAAATGTTACGAGAGAAGCTCAAGTTCAATATTACTTGAAAGATGCTAGTGCAACTGTCACTTTAGATTTTCTCCAGGGTGTCTTTGATAATTACACAAATGAAAATGCAACAATTACGGTAAATCCCTGCTACAGAATTTACGTGCTTAACCTATGCAAGTTAATTTGTAAAAAAACGCTTTTAACGAATGTTAATTACTTTATGAATGTTGCCTTTTGTTGATTGAAATATTTTCGATTTGATTAAATGCAGATCTCTTTGAAAAGCATGCTAGATAGATTATTTCTGTCTAGTGGGGTGAATATTACGGGATCCCAACTAGTCTCCATGTCCGATGTGCAATATATCGGAAATATATTTGAAGTTTTATCAACTACACCAGAAGAAGTACTAGCAAATTATTTGCATTTCAGAATAGCTGCATGGTTGGCTTCTGGAACTGTTTCAGCAATGCGAGCCCATGTTTTAGAGTATCATCGAGTCATTTACGGCACTATGGGAAAAACGGAAAGGTAAATCACTTCCTGTGTCCTTATTCCTTCAATTTTATTACAAATGCTTTCGAGATGATGACTTTTATAAGTTAAGTTCCCTGTGGATTTGAATACTCATTGTCGTATTTCTGCTTCATGAAGGGAATACACCTGTGCCTCTTCAGCAGAAGATAAATTCGGACTGGCCTTAGGATATAAATATATGCAAAGTAATCTACTTAATAGAGAAGTGAAAATGGAGGTAGGTTCCCCAAATCTGGAAGTACCGATTTGTAATATCCTCATTTTCTACTAAATACATTTGTCATTTATTTATGGAATAATGAAATTTTAAGGTGGAAAAGATTTTTGAAGAAGTGAGATCCTCATTTAAAGTTTTACTTGGAACGATTGATTGGATGGATGAAGAAACGCGTAATTACACAATGCGGAAGGCAAGTTCAGTAAAAACTTGTGTTGGATTTCCAGATTGGATAGCAAATAAAACACAAGTAGAAAGCCATTATGAATCTGTAAGTAACCTGTATATTAAAATTGTAAAAGGATAATGTTTCAGATAGTTCTAACTTCCTCCATTTGTAGTTACTATGTAATAATTTACTTATAATTTAGCTAGAACTGGATTCTACCGCAGGATATTTTCAGCAACTACTGGCTGTGAAACAGTGGCAAGGGGACAAAAAGCTAAAATCTTTGCAAGAGGTTTTCGATCCTGAATGGTTGGCAGTTTTGAACATTCAAAATTACATACCAACTTTAACATTATGAAATAATATATTATGTTCACAGTTATATCTTTTGTCATTAAATTGCTAACATTTAGCCGTTGGAGTTTTCCTGCTCAAATTGGGGCTTACTATGATGTTCGTCGCAAGGCAGTCAGTAAGTGGACCAAACGACATCTCTATACATTATACATATCCCATACCTATACATTGAATTTCGAAGATATCCAAATCATTTGCAAATAAAAATAAATTTCTCAACTTCTCCAGGCTTACCTGGTGGTGTATTGCAGCAACCCTTTTACGCTAAAAACCGACCAAACAGGTAAATTATTTAATTATTCAATTAAACTCCATATTTATTAGCAGGGATGAAGGATTTCTCCTGACATGTGACGAAGAAATGATAGTAACCGACTGTGGTATTTGTAGACAGTATTTTATGCATTTCCATTAAAGAAAGTCTATTTTATTTTTACAGTGTAAACTATGGAGCGATTGGTACAATAATTGGTCATGAAATCACTCACGGTTTCACTGTAACAGGTATTATACCAAAGTACACTAAGTATAATGTTGAATGTAGAATAATAAGTCAGTAAATAAATAAAAGGAGTTTTACATGAATTTGCCTGTTTACTTCCATGTAGGATGGACTCAAGATCTACAAGGAAATTTTACCAACATTAGTCAATGTCTTATAGACCAATATGATGGATTTAAGTTACCGGACGTAAATTCAGAAGCAACTCTGAATGGACAATTAACTTTAGATGAGAATTTTCCAGATAATGGTGGACTTCTAGAATCATATTCAGCTTTTCTAGAATATTTGAATACAAATGGTCCAGAGCAGAAATTGCCTGGGCTGGAACAATACGATTCTACGCAGTTATTTTTTATCAGCTTTGCGCATGTAAGTTTTTGTTATTAAATTCCGTGGACATATTCCCTTCCGTACTCATATGTACTTAATACTAATATTATTCTTTCTAAATCGGTAATATGAGACTGTTGTAAACTACTTAGAATTGGTGCTCGTCTACGAGAAAGGAAGCGTTATTGGAACAAATCCTTACAGATCATCACAGTCCAGCCAGATTCAGAGTTTTAGGAGCCTTAAGGAATTTCGACGAATTTTCTAGATCCTGGAATTGTCCTGTTGGTTCTAAGATGAATCCGCAGAACACGGATCGATGTTCAATATTTTGAGAGCTGAAAATAGTTATTTACGATGTTGTTATTTACTAAACTGTTATTGATTACTATTGCATAACTTTATTTTTATAGCCTTTCTTCCTGTTTTCTTCATTCTACAAAATGGTTGTGTTATTTCACTGTGAATAAATCCTTAATTTTTCTACTATGCATAAATGGAGCACGATAACTTTAAACTAACTATTGTCGTGTTGATGATCAAGAATAACATGTATATATCCATTCCTGAAACTATCCTTCAGGATCAGTAAGGAATCATTGGATAGAATGACATTACTTACCTAACACAACTTACCAACCTACTACTTACCATTTCATTATGGTAGGGTTAAAGAAAAATGCAGAAAAAAAATTTTTCCTTTTTCATGATAGGCAAAGTGGAAAAGTTTAGTCTTTTTTACTTCCGGCAACAGAAACTGACATCAATGCAACCACATATAGCAGACGACTATGGATTTCCCTTATTTCTTATCCTAATAACAGTGTTAGGATTTAGTATTGCCTAATATTAACCTGAAATTGTCTGAGTTTTGAATTATCCCAAGGAAAAGTCAATAGCTAATGAACATATGATACCTATGCTAAATTAGGTCATAGAACTCCATCACTATAACTCAACAAAACAAAAAATTAATTAATTAATTAATGCTTCCAGTACTTAATATTTAATTTCTGGCATAGTCATTATTGATTCATATCTTCACTGAGGCATTCAGTTTTAGTGCTCTCTTTAAAAAGCTACTCGTCTTACTCTTCATCTTAATTAACTGCATGCAGAAATCACAGGCTTCTAGACTATAAGTGTCCTCTTAACACTTAGTAATATACCTATACATTTCGTTTTCTAATATTTTTCTTCTTGTAAAGAATTCAGCTGCTTAGGATTTGAAGCCATCGATTGAACATTGTTGATTATTTTCACGAATCCTTTAAGTATTATTGTATATCATTCAGTAATTAAATATGACAACTCCGGAGGCAGTAATAGACCATGAAGCACCGGATGTAATTCCAAGAAAAAAATCTATTTGGTGAGAATTATGGATTATTTTAAACCACTGAACTTAACACACAGACACATTTAGCATTTACATGCATTATGCATATATGAAAATGAGAATTAAAGATTATGTTATGAAAGATTTTTGAAATAATACCCTAGATATATACGTAGGTATTTTACTCAACACATGTAATAGTGTAATCATTATTTATTGGACACCTTTACATGAAAATATGATAGATAACTCAAAAACTGTTTAATACGAACATAAATATGTACCTACATGTGAATGAGCAGGTCCAGAAACAAAAATTGGATTTTTCTGGTGGGAGGAATTATCATTGGGGCTGTACTCTCAGCTGTAGTTTATGCAGTGCTATTGAGAATTTACAAATATTTTCCTGACACAAATCGAAACAAACAAAGTTTTCGAGAAAATTATGAGCTAAGAAATGATGAAATCAAAGCTAGAACATTTGACCTAGAGGATGAAATTGACTCATCTGTTTGCAGAACCAATGAATGTATTGATAGTGGTAAGGATTTAGTTCATATATTATAGTAAAAAATATATATTTACTTCCAATTAAGGCTAGTTTCACAAAATAAGAACATAATAATTTTGTTTTTGCAGCATCGTTTCTACTGAAGTCTATAAACTTTAGTGTAAATCCTTGCGATGATTTCTACGAGTTTGCATGTGGAAGATGGATTAATGAAAATCCTAATAAAAGTCATTTCCGTGATCTTAGGCACACCGCCAATAAAATGACAAGAAGTAAAAGTCTTTTCGAAATCAGATTCTACCTTTTTCGATATTAGAATTACATAATGGGATAATTAACACGAATGAAATGTTGGCATTCCTAGAAATTCTTAGCTCACCAAAAGATGAGAATGATCCAAAAGTTTTGAATTTAGCAAGAAAATTTTACGCTTCCTGTATTGATACTGGTAAATACATATTCATCTAGTGATTTTAATTCATTTTAGCTAAACATCAGTAAATTAGAATTTCCGTGCAGAATTAATTAAAACAACGGTTTATAGAGGAATTGAACAGAGTTGGATTAGAACCTTTGTTAAACATCTTGGAGGATTATGGAGGTTGGCCTATCCTTTATGATGAAGGTACATGGAATTCTTCGGATTTTGACTGGATGAAATCTATTGCCGACCTAAGAAGACAATTTTCCGTTTCTGCAGTTTATGATATTCTTATCAATCAAAATACAGAGCAAAACACTTCTTTAAATACAGTGCACGTACGCAAATTCTTTTTATACGTATCACAATGGGCAGAAATCGCAAGAAAAGTTAACTACAAAGAAATGCTCATGAGATTTGCTGTTGAAATCTATTTTAATTTAAAGATTTTTTTAACAAAAAGCAGAAGCCAATATTCAGATATGCGCAATATGCACTGAAATTGTTTTAAAATAATAAAATGGGGGGTTTGAATTTTTCAGATTAATGAACCATCTCTATTTATGCCACGTCCATTTCTTGTGGACCCAGTAAAATATTCTGATTATATCTCCGCATATAAGAAGTATATCACAAATATAGTTCTAGAATTGAAGCGTGCTCAATTTGTGTTACAAGATAATAGTACTGACATCGAAAATATAACAAGCAAAGTGAATATCACTTATATAGAATCTCAGGCTGAAGAAATAATTCAATTTGAAGCCTACGTAGCTTATTTTACACGAGAACCGCAAGACGAAATGTACTTGAAAAATGCTAGCGTGACTGCTCCATTAGATGTCCTCCAGAAACTCTTCGACGATTTCCCTGCTCCAAATGCAACAATTCCGGTATCGACGAATTGAATACTAGATCAGAGCTAAAAATACCTATTTTTATGTAAATAAATTGTGGTTACAATTAATTGTTAGATGATCTCATTTAAACGTATACTGGAAAGGTTATTTTCCACTAGTGGAGTGAACATAACGGGATCCGAACTAGTCTCCATGTCCAATTTCAAATACATCGGCACAATCGTCTCTCTTTTGTATATTACTCAAGATGAGGTGTTGGCCAATTATTTGCATTTCCGATTAGCTGCTTCCTTAATTTCAGGAACTACGTCAAATATGAGAAATCATGCATCAGACTTTGATAACATTCTTTCCGGCCCCAGTCCAATGGCTGAAAGGTTTTCTATACTGCATTTCCATAAGTTTCTTATTATGTTACTTACTTATTTTTGTAAATCTTTTTCTGAATTATCAAAAAGAGAATACACGTGTTCTTCGTCGGCACAAAGGAAATTTGGCCTAGCCATTGGATATAAATACATGGAAAATAATCTTCTTAGTAGAGAACAGAAAATCGAGGTAGGTTCAAATACCATGTATATACATACACATACACAGACAGTTTCCACTATTTAATTCATTGGGATATTTTATAAATTCAGGTGGAAACATTTTTCGAAGAAATTCGATCATCCTTGAAAGTTTTGCAAACAGTAGCACTGGACTGGATGGATGAAGAAATGCATAATTCCACAAAGCAAAAGGCAGAGACTATAAGAAGTTGTATTGGATTTCCAGATTGGATAGGAAACAAAACAGCAATAGATGCACATTACGACTCTGTACGATTCAAACATTAATACTTCAAGAAAAAGTAATATTTTTTATTAAAGCTTACTGTGGAATCTTTAGCTTCACCTGGATGACAATTTAGGGTATTTTCAACAACTGTTGGCGATTAGGCAATGGGAAGAAGATACACTTTTAAAAACTTTGCCGAAAGCCTTTGATAGAGAATGGTTAGTTTCAATTAGTCGTTTATTTAATATGTCACTCGTACAAACTCGGACCAATTTTAAATTGTTTGTAAAAATTGTGGATTAAAGTATAGGTACTAATCTCTACTGTATTGTATTATGTAGTGTTTGGAAATTCCCGTTTGAAATTCAGGCCTACTATAATCATGGTCGCGATGCAGTTGGTAAGCGTTCAAACGAAATATTATTTCTTTCTCTTCGTTTTAGGTACAGTTGAAAAATTGGAAATAGAAAGTAGTCATAACATGTGCACCCAGGATGAATAAGTAGTATTATCATTTATAAAGGTGAATTTGGTGAAATTAATCTCACATTTCTTCACAGTTCACTGATTACTGATCATTGTAAATATGCTTATTATGTGATGTAAATTATATTGCATGAACATGAAGCATAATACGTACGTACATCTGTAAGGTGGTATCGGTATCTATATATACATATACCTAAGCAGTTTGGTGCTATATGTAATTTGTTGATAAGTATGTTTGATTCGTTTCCTGCAGGTTTACCGGCAGGGGTTTTGCAATTTCCATTTTACTCCAAAAATAGGCCAAGCAGGTAAGAACAATAAAGTTTTAATTGCACTTTTTTACAAGTACCTATATTGAAAATGGAAATTAAAGAATAAAAAATATATCTACCTAAAGCAGTAATAATAAGCCCAATAATAATGCGGTTGGTTTTCTTTATTTCAATATTTATTTACAATTCTATACAATTCTATGCAATTCTGTCTCTTGAGGGCAGTTTAAACTACGGAGGACTTGGAACAATAATTGGCCATGAAATCACTCACGGTCTATTTTACGAAAAAGGTAAGCCATGTCACAATATTTACCATAATTACTACTATTGACAATTTAATTCAATTACAGTAAATTTTTGCTTTGATATCTATGCAGGATGGATACAAGATTCAGATGGGCAGTTCACAAACATGAGCCAATGTCTTATTGATCAGTACAATGAATTCAAGTTACCAGAAGTAAGTTCAGATGCTTCAGTCAATGGTCAGTTAACGTTAGATGAGAATTTTCCAGACCATGGTGGGATTCTACAATCATATTCAGCCTTTTTAGAACATTTGAATGAAAATGGGCCAGAGAAAAAATTGCCAGGACTAGAAAATTTTGATTCTACTCAGCTGTTTTTTATGGGATTTGCGACTGTAAGTACACGCTGATTTACTTATAGATGCTTATAGATTTTATTATAAATATAATCTTTATTCCATGTAGATGCCCTACTTAAATAATCTACACAATATCTACAGCTATTAACTGTGTAGGAAGTAGTTAAATAGGTGCATGGCTTTATAAAAACCATATTATATCTAATTGACTTCTGCAGAATTGGTGTTCATCTTTAACCAAAGAGACATTGCTAGAGCAGATTCTTACAGACCACCACAGCCCAGATCCATTCAGAGTCTTCGGCGTTTTAAGAAATTTTGACGAATTTTCCAAATCATGGAACTGCCCCATTGGTTCTAAGATGAACCCAGGGCCTACAAATAGGTGTTCAGTATTTTAACAGATAAAAAATTATAAATACAATTGCTAATAATAATATTATAAATACCAAGGTCTGTATTAAGTGTTAAATTGTTATTCGTGTTGTTTTGTTAGTTGAGGGTTTCTTGCAATATTGTTTACATTTAATTATTTGGTCAATAAAGATAGTTTTCACTTTACAAACTTCATTTGTCTTGACGAAATAAATAAAACGAATACATTTATTTTAGACAAAACGACGGCGAATCGAATACAACTCTAGTTTGGTAGTGATTTTTTTATGTCTCAAAATCTGGTGCTTTCTAGGCTACACGAGGAACATACTGTTGGCGAGCAAATGTTAAAAAGACTTGTTCCAGAGTTGTTTCACCGATTGAATAGTCGTCAATATTACCATGTTTGACTTTCACTTCTTCCATGCGTTTGAAAACGACATCCCAAGTCATAGAGCTGTCCAGTAACTGGTACTGCATGATATTTGAATGAACTTCTTTGAGAAATACGTTTTGAAACGTTTCGAATATATCATTCTGCAAATTCGTAACAGCTTGAGAATTATCCATGACCTTTTCCGCCTGAACTTCCTCGTTGTCCACTGGTATATTGTCTTTGAGTTTGATGGTCAAAGAATAGCCTTCCCCAAATTTCTTCTTTATATGTGGAGCTCCTCCGAAGCATTGGAATTGACCATTGACCATGATACCCAAACGAGTGCACAAAGCCTCACACTCGTCCATGCTAGTGCGAAGTAAATATGACGGCCTGACCCGCTTCTTTCACCGACGAAATGATTTTCCAAAATTCCCGTCTACTGACTGGATCGACTCCAGATGTCGGTTCATCCATTAGAATTATTGGAGGATTTCCTATCAGAGCCAATCCTGCGCTCAACCTTCGTTTCATTCCCCCGCTGTAAGTTCTGCACTGGGCATCCCCGGCTTCTGTAAGTCCGAGTTTATTCAACCATTTAGCTGTTTCTTGTTTAAGGGACGCCGACGGAACACCCCTGAGTCTTCCGTAGAAGTTTAGCATTTCTCTGCCAGTCATAAATCCCACTATGGGATCGAACTGTGGACAATAACCGAACTGTTTCATAAAGTCCACTCGATTTGTTTTTAGACTGAAATTCCCAACAAATGCGTTTCCTTCAGACAGGGTTTCATCTCCGATCAGCATTCGGAAAGTCGTTGTCTTTCCAGCTCCATTCACTCCCAATAGTCCAAAACACTCCCCGTGCTTAACTCCGAAGCTTATATTTGAAACTGCAGCAAAGGATCCATAACTTTTACATAAATTCTGAACAACAAGGGAGTCCGGTTCTTCCCCTAATTCTATTGCTACAGTGTCTTCCTTCTGTGTCCATGGCGCATCCTTTGATTTTCGTTTTTGTCCAAAACTTTCTAAATCATCCTTTTCTTTTTCAGGTACATCATTCGACTTTCGTTTTACTCCAACCATTTTCAAGTCTTCATTCTTTTCTTTTGCTGGGGCATCAATTGATTTTCTATTTTGCTTTTCACTTGACACTGCTCCGTTCGTTTCTTTTTCTCCATGGTGCACGTTCTTTGTATGTCTCTTTGTTGAAGCTTTAGAACGTTTCCTTTTACTCTTAGTCTCGAAATCTTCAGACTCGTGGTTTTTATCTTCACTTTTCCTAGCTCCTTCCATTTCCTTTTCCTCTTCTTTTTCGTTAGCACTTAGTTTATGTTTTGAATGCTTACTGTGCTTACTTTTACTGTCTATTATTTAATAAGAATTTCAAAGTCATGTTATTTAATCTGCCATAGGTAAGTTAAAAAAAATATTACGTGCTAAAAACGGAATCAAAATGTCTTACGTATGCTTTTCTTATGTTTACTGCTATGGTGAGAGTGTGGATGTAAATGAGGATGGGAATGTAAATGTAGATCATTAGACTCCTCCTGATTCGTCTCTTCAGTTTTCTCTACGCTCCTTTCTCTTACACGAGACTCTGGCTCTTCTTTTTCTTTACTTTGCATTTCTTTTTGCTTTGACGAAGGCTCCTTCTACTCTTGCACGAGACTCTGACTCTTCTTTCTCTTTACTTTGCATTTCTTTTTGCTTTGACGAAAGCTCTTTCTTTTTTTCTAAATCGTGTTCTTCAATTATTGTAGCCCCTTCTTTTCTATCTTGGATGATGGCAACTCCCTGGAACGCTAATTTTTCATTATCAGCCATAGTATTTGGAATTTGATATCCTATAGGTCTGACAACTACGGCGTGTACTCTTTCCGCTTCCGCAATTACATCTTCATCTGTGGGATAGTTTGCTTGAAATGCTACTAATGATTTAGAAGGTCGAAGCATTTCCTTGATTTTTGTCATCACTCCATATTCCATCATGAATAGCAAAATGAAGTAAATCACACCGACAATAAACATTGAAAACAATTCCAGACCGATTCCGGGTATTTTTTGATCTATGCAATGTGGAATTCGAAAGGACTGGCTCTCCGTTAATATACCCCCTAGAAATTTCCAACTTAAATATGGTTTCAGAAAGAAGCACCCGGCTTCACAAGTATAATCATGAAATGCAATCAGAGCAGGGGGACAGATGTGACCTGCGGAATATGCATACAAGAGTGACACGATATGAAATTATTATTGAACATCGTATCAGGGATATTCATTTGCATTTATAAAGCCCAGAAACTAATTTGACCATTATTCAGTTCGGAGTCAGTGTATTAGCGTAGCTGCTCTGTATAAGAATACAAAATCTATCTGTCCGTCCATCCATCTGTCTGTCCCAGATCACAATAACTTTTGAGCTGAAGGCAAATTTTCTGTATCAACTGAGTTCAAAAATGGGGTCACAAGGACAAGGTCAACTGGGTCATCCTGAGGTCATCTCATTAATGCTTTGAGATACACAGTTGAAATTTTGTACACATACTAGCACGGTCTAAAGAACAACTAAACAGAAAATGGGGTCAATAGGTCAAGGTTAACTGGGTTGTTCTAAGGGCATGTTTAAAAGATACTTCGTTAGAACTTATACATACTATTAGTGTTCAAAGTAAGTAGGTACAAAGGGTCAATACGGAAAAGTCACAATAGTCAACCACCAAAGACACTCTGTATTATATCCGTTTTACCAAGATCGTCTAAGTATTTAAGAGATTGAGTAAGAACTCTTAAGGTGCTGTTATACAATATAAAAAGATTTAGCCACTGAGGGTAATCACTCACTATGGAGCTAAAAAAACATGTAACCACATCAGACTATTCTGTTCCCCGTCTGCTTATGAATAAAATTAACTCGTTCGATTTCCTAACTTTCTTTTTCAAAATGCTAAGGATCTGA